>APFE031672647.1:227715-307019 GCA_000404065.3 Pinus taeda | reverse complement strand
TATTATTATATATATTCACGTTTCCCCGTTTCCAAAATTTGGGGAGTTCGCGTTTCGTTTCACTTCCCCGTTTCGTTTCGCTTCCGCGTTTCCCCGTTTCGTGCAACATAGCTCTTCTTCCTTGGGCACTGAGTCGCATAATGACCCATCTCCCCACAGTGGAAGCACTAGATCTTGGATAGATCTTTCTTCTTCTGTTTCTCCTACTTTCCCTCAGATGCTAGGGCCACATCCTCCTCCTCGTACTTGACCTTGATCCCTTTTCTACTGCTACCTGTCTTCAACTGTCGTCTGATCTCTTCCTGGCGAAGAGCTGCCCACATCTCGTCCCAAGGTAGGAGAGTCCCTCTGCCCAGGATACTCTGGACAAACACTTCCCAATCTTCTGAGACAACATTCAAGGTTCTCCTCACCATAAGCTCATGATCCGGTGTCGCTCCTATAGCATTCAACTGGTCTCGAATCTCATTCAGTCCTCCAAGCAAGGTGTCAATCGATTGACCCTTCTTCATCTGATACGACCTCATCTAGTTCTCAAGAAGCATTCTTCTCTGCACAGAAGTATGTTGGTACAGGTTCTTGAGAGCCTCCCACATCTCAACTGTTGTTTCCTTCTCAGCTATATGTGGTACCACATGATCCTTGATCCCGTACCTTTCATTTTCATTGGGGTCAATTGCAATAGCTATAACCTTCAAGGCGAAGTTCTTGACACAATTCCTGTCAAGAACTGATAAGATTCTAGCCTTCCAAATTGCGAAGTTCGATCCTCCATCCAGCCTATCCTAGTCTCTTACCCCGTGTAGTGCCATGACACTCCTCTACTTCCCTCCTTGAAGTTTTCTATTCAACTCCTCTGAGTCTCTACTTCCCGTCTGGAAGTTCTCTTCTGGACTCCCTCTGAGTCCTGATTTCCCTCCTGGAAATCCTTCCGTCGCATGTCAAGATGTCCCCTACTCTAATCGTCTTATGCAAATGCACTGTTGATCCAAGTTCCTCGGCTAGAAACCGTCGGTAACAACTCCTCTGGCCCTACTCTGTCAGGTGTTGTTCTAACTACAGTACCTCACCAGCTCCACTCTGCAATATTTTTGCAGCCTTCTAGACTCCAACGACTGCCACTTTATGAAATGTGTCAGCCCCTCTCTGCCCCACGTTGGTTCTGCATCACCCCAGATGGGTCTGTGTCAGACCTGGGATCCCCTGTGTCATCCCTCTGGCCCTCTGTGTCAGCAACCTGGCCTCTCTGAGGCTTTGCACAATTCTCGACTTCTTCTGTGTGGCTCTAGCTGGCTCTACCTCACACTTCCTTGGCTTCTACGCTGCTAGAAACAGCTTCTGTCACCTAGGGACAGCTGTTTTCTGCTGCTATTGCTCCACTCAGCTGATATCTTCTAGTCCTCCTGTGATCTACAATCAAACTCTGATACCGTGTTGAAGTTTCTAAGTTTACTTATTTTAGAAACCCTTCATGCACTTTTTCTGATTTATTCCTACCTCCTTGTTATTTTTCTTTAAGAAGTTATTTATAAAGTAAATACTGAAAATAAACACCAGTTCATGCTCAACATATTACAGATCAACAACTAAAAGAAACAAGAACAAACACACCACATGACACCATTATTTTGGACCAATGTCCCCTGAAAAACCCAATGCAGGAAAACCAGTGTAGCTATCTGAGGGTTTTCTTATTAAGCGATATCAGAGTACAATCTAGGTGCCGAAACTGGCCTACCCAATAGAGAATTTCCTTAGCAGTGATACCTCACAGTTTAAGAGAAATCTCTTGGCTGAAACCCCGGAAAATCCTTCCAATAGCTCCTTAGCACAAAACTGCTCTGCAACCCCAACATCTACCCAATCTGGACTGCGTCAGCCCCTCTTTGTCTCACACTAGCCCTGCGTCAGTTTTTCTTGGCCTGCGTCAACCCCCGGAGGCCCTGCATCAACTTTTCTTGGCCTGCGTCAGCCCCAGGAGGCCATGCATCAGCCCTGGAAGCTTCTGCGTCAGCTGCACTGGCCCCTCTGGTGCTCTACGTAGCACTTGACTGCCTCTGCGTGGCCCTGCGTGAGCCCTTGCTGGCTCTACGTCACCCTCCTTGACTGTTGCGCTGCTCTCCTGGCACAATCTCTGCCTTCTCTGTTTCTCTATACTCAATGCCCCTCAGCTGCTCTCCTGATCACTGATTCTATCTCTCTTAGCAAACCCCGCTCTAGAGAATAGAATGACTGATCATCTGGTGTCTTCTCCAAGTGACCCTCAAGCCTCCTGTTATACTTTTCATGTTGACATCTCAATGGCCGAGATTAAGTCCCTAATCAACGGCTAAGATTAGATATGGCTTGATCCATGTCTTTTGGACCATTCTAACACATTCATATTAATACACATTAATATTTTATTTTCGCTTAGTTTAGACTTAGGAACTCCATTAAAAATATTGATTATTTTAATATCTCCTGATCTATTTAGAATCTGCCCAAACCCTTTCTGGGTATTGGAGATCTCATGTGCTCCAACCTCTACACCAAATTTCGTGACTGGAGCACATCTAATGCTACCCCAAATCAACAAGACCCTTACCCATGCTAACTTGCATAAGACTCGCAATGACTCGTTGACTCGCATACGACTCGTATCAAACTCATATGGACCCGTATAAGACCCATCCCAAGCAGCAAATTTCGATTTTTTTAATTATTTTATTTTTTTATTTTTTGTATTTTGTCAAGTCTTATACAGGTGATTCCCGATTCTTATATGAGTCACCAAGTCAATAGCCAGACGAGTCTTATGCAAGTACAAGTCATGCAACATTTTGTCAAACAATTGTTTTCAAGTTCATGCATATGTTAACAACAAACACAGTGGTTTCAACTATCTTTTCAAATGACATTATTGGTTCCCTTCCTTCGAAGGGTTTGCAATTAGATCTCCTAATAATCCCATTATCACTAGGTTGAACTCATAAAGTTATGTTAAGATTTTGCATCTTTTGGCATTAATAACTCTCTTATTAACCACACAAAAGGACTTCTAGTGACAATTTGTTTCCCGATTCAGTAAATGTTATTTCTTATTAGTTTTGTCACATTGTCACAATTTTAGAAAACTCAAAAAAAAATAGACATGTGAAATTATGGTAAAGCTTCTTCAATGGATTACATTTGAACGTCATTGTTCATTGCTTCTTGCCAAACTCAAAAGCCGTAGAGTAAATTAAAATGAAGAAACCACCCATAACCATTTGCCATGGATCCACATAGGAATGTGTGTGTTGGCCTATGTTCTAATGTGCAATTATGAGTAAATTGGGTGCGCTACAAAGCAGAAAGTGTCCAAGTGACTATAAGGTAATGAAAACAATAGACCCTGCGTGTGATACGAATGAGCATATAGTTATGTCAGATGGTTACCTACTGGAGGTAACCACTCCAATGACAGAGCCAATGTATAAAATTTAAATACATGTTACAATGAAAGAGAATGGCTGGCATGCTTCTTCTTCTATGTTTCTCTTGTGTATGTTTATTGTTATCTTATTCCAATATAACTCTGGAATATATGTTGTCAAGGCCAACATTCTTTGTACGGGAGTTGTTTGACAGCTCAAGCTCACATTCTTGTTAAATAAGTGACAAACCCATGAATATTTACTTTGTTTTCGAGGAGAAATTAAGTTCAGGATGTTAAAATCACAATTGTGTGTGAAAGGATGAGAGAAGTAATTATCCTATAACAAGAAAGAATTCAAATTGATACCAGGTATTCAAGAGTTCTTGGAATGTCCAAGATTGACTTGACACCAGCACAGACAACAGCCACTGGAGTCCTTCCAAGCTCAGTCAAATCAGAGGAAATATCCATTGCTGCAAGAAAGAAAGAAACATTAGGATAAGGTAATGATGACTTAGCAGGAAAGAATCACACTGCATATTCTGACATGTGAAATATGATGACATAAAATAGTTGTAATTTATAATAAACCAATCATTTATTTAACAATGGTCCCTGCATCCCCCCCGCCTCCCCTGCCCACTCACCACTTTTTATCTCTTCCTCAACTAAAACAAACAAACAAACAAACCTGTTACCTAGCATTTAACTAATATATCTCACTACTAAACTAACCTTACTAACCTTTTTCTTACTGAAGTGTCCTTTCCATGTCATTTCCCCATTCTTGTCATTTCTTCATTTTTTTGTCATTTTCTTATTTCTTATAAATGTCCACCTCAAGTTTTCAAAAGATGTTAAACCCCAATCATTTTTTGTCTGTAAATCTCATTTGTTATCAGTTCCCATTTTGCACTTTTTATTATTAGGGAGACATAGGTGGTAGGATAGCGAAGCATGGTATCCTGTCTTTGCTTCTATTCCAAAAATTCAAGGTTAATAAAAAACATGGTTTTCAAATAGACTTGTTATTTCTACAGCTTACAAATCTGGAAATTCCCCTCGTGTGAGTTCATTCTTAATAACATAATATAGAAGCAACATAAATAATTTATTGGTTAAGCATCTACAAAACTATTTCTGTCTCACTGTATTTATGACATGAGAATCTTCAAACATCATAACCTGCAAATGTCATTCCAATCGCAATTCTCTCAAGTACATCAAATTCAAACACCACATCGCTCTCATAATAATTAATTGACATGGGAATAAAAGTGACTGTGTCCTTACAAATCTCTCCATGTCGATGAACTCCTCCAATACCTCCAGTAACAAAGACAGGAATTCCAACCTGCAATAAGTACACTTCATTTTAAGTTCGAATGGAAAATGTTGAATACTTCTTGAACATAAGGAGACAACATTCATTGTCAACACATATTTTTAGAAGTAATGAAAAAACAGTTGTGACTTAGAAAAAATAACATCCGCATAGTTTCTCTTCACATAGATATTGTCAAAAATCAATAAAAGAAAAATATGAAATAAAACATCACAATATATTTCCCATTAGCTTACTAGCAAATTTAACAAATATTTCTATAAATTTAAAACTCAAGCAAAGCTAATTACCTTGGCAGCAAAAAACATGGTTGCAGAAACTGTGGTAGCACCATTTCCTCCTATCGCAACCTGTTGACCAAATCAAACTCAGATAAGTTCACTTTGAATACATATGAAACCTTCACCAAGCAATATTTGAATGCCGTGAATTAACAAAGACACGGCATTTAATTACAATACATTCCAATGAAAAAAAATGCCACAAAAGACGTAACTTTGCTTGAACATATAACTCTACCTTTCAACCAAACTACATCTCCAATTGATCTCTAAATGGGATTTCTATGCTTAACAGCAAAAAATGGCAAGGATCATAAATATTTGATCTGGTGATGCATTTCATAACAAAAGAATTTTCAAGTTTTTCATTGCATTATTACATTTATCAAATTTAATTTACAAGAATGTGATAAAATAAATTTACTTCCAGGTGCCCATGTTGCACAGTAGAAAGTTAGAAACTAGATATATTTCTAAGCCATTTACAAGCTTTCAATTAGACAATTTTATCTTTAGGTGCCTGTCTCCAACAGGAGGCCATTACAAGGGTCCTTGACACTGTGGCCCATCATATAACTGTAATATTCTTCTTGGATGACTAAATTTTTTTCAAATGGTTATTGTACAGCAATAATTAAATTTTATGTACATAGCAAGTAAATTCAAGTAATAATATCTAGTTATGGCAGGCCTAATGATATCTCTGTCCCCTGTGTGTCTCCTCGTCAAGCTAAAAATCCATGAATGATCGTAGATAAATTTTGTTATGCTTTTGGCATCATCTACAGTGTTCTTGACCCAATCTAATTTGCCAATATCCTCAAGCATGAGGTCTATGCAATGTGTAGCACATGGGCTCCAAAAGATGGTTTTGTGTTTTTCCTCTAATAGTTTACCAGCAAGAAAATAGTTAGAGGCATTATCTGTGATGACTTGAACAACATTAGCCACCCCCACCTCCTCAACAACCTCATCCAATAGCTGAAACAACAATTGTCCATCTTTCACCCTATCAGAGGCATCAACTGATTTTAGAAACATGGTTCCCTGTGGGCAAAAGATAAGAAAGTTTATGATGGTATGGTTCCTTTGATCAGTCCATCCATCTGGCATGATGGTACATCTTGTTTTTTCCCATGAGTTTTTGAAATCTTTGAAATACTCATTAATGGAGGAAATTTCTTTCTGCAAACAATGCCCCCTTAACTCATGCATAGTAGGGCCTTTGAAGCCCTTTCCAACAGCAAATATGGCATCAAACATAGGCTTATAATATGGTGAACGGGAAGCATTCAAGTGGATATCAGCATCATACCACCATCTAGATATGTAATCACAAGCAGTCTCCCTCAATTCTTTCTTCCAATGGTCATGTAAAGTGGGCTGCAAAGTTCTACTAGCTTGAGGACCATGTGCATTTGATGGAGAGGAGGGTGTGATACTGAAATAACTTTTGATATTCATATCACCCTTCTTTTTCATTTTAACCTTACCTTTTTTTCTTGCATGGAATCCAAAGAGGGAGGAACATAGCGAAAGGGGTTGGATGCATCAGTACAAGGGATAGAAGAAGAGCCCTCAAAATCAAAATGGGGGTTGGTAGCCATCCCTTGTTGTATACTCCTCTTCCTCCCAATTTCAGCCTCTGTTTCTTTTTGCCTAGTTTTTTCTTCTTAAAACTTCTCAAAGCTATTTAACAGCTCCTTCCTAATCTCCTCAATTTGTGGCGATTCACATGGAGTAATTTGGCCTCTAATACCGGCCAAGTGTCGTTTCAGCCTATGAATGCCCCCAGAACCCTCCTTAATTTTTTATATGGAAAAATTTGCAATGCATTTGATTATCAACCATTTCAACATATGCTCAAGCAGCACCTTTCACTCTAGGTGCCATTTTTTGACTTGGAAATGAAAGGAAAAATCTGAAAATGAAAACAAAAAATAGCATTGCTTCAATGTTCATTTCTTTTACAAAAAACACTCTTTTCAATTTCCATATTTACACGAAAAAAATAGGCAAAAACACATTTTAGCAATGAAAAAAAATACCTCTAGGCACAAATCGCTTCTTCAATGTTGCTCCAACAAACCAACTCCTCACTGCTGCCTCAATGGCTGCCCAAGAAGCTCTTCACTGCTGCTGCAATGCTTGCCCAAGACTCCTCACTGTTGCTCCAAAAACAAAATCCACAACTCTTCACAAACTCCTCACAAACTCTCACACAAATGCAATGAGATAGTTGTGAGGAAATGAGAGGGGTTGGGTAGCTTTTATAGGATTTGGGAGAGGTATTATGGACCCCAAATAAGCCTAAGCCAAATTAGAATTGGTTGTGGGGTCCTTTTTTTGCCCCAAAAGAATTTGCAAGCCGTTTTTCGGCCACGGCCACCGAGCCAACCGAGTTGTTACCGAGCCGGCCGAATTGGTCACCAGCGTGGCCGACACAGTAACAACCCGGCCAGTCGAACCGATTTAGCCATCGAGCTGCCCTGGCCAGGCTCTAGCTCGGTCGTTTCGGTTTCGACTCGGCCGTTTCGTAAAACACTGGTTAGGAGGTAAGATTTTAGCAACCAATGATGTTCTTAACCCAGACAAGGAGGGGGAAAGGATCAAATAAAGAATTTTCACCTAAAGATGTTGAATTGATCCTCTGAGGCACTAGCCTTGGGGATACTAGGGAAAAGTTTGATCTCGAAGCTAGGGCTTGGCTTTTCTCAACGTCGAAATGGCTTCAAAATTGGAGAAGGCCTTGTGGAGACACCAACATAGGAGAGGCTAGAAAATCAAACTTTTTGGAGGGCTATTTTGTCGAGAAAATGATGCCCTAGGTGACCCAATTTGGCTAGACCTAGGAAAAGGTGAAAAAAATTGATTTTAGTTGAGCACCTCTTGGTAGATTAGTGCCTTAGTCTTGGGAAAATGGAGTCTATGATAATAATGAAAGAGGACCTTGGTTCTTAGTCAAGGAGGCCTCAAAACTACCTCGCTAGCCTTCTAGGGCAAAGAGAAGCAATCTTGCAGCTTTTATACTTCGATGTGAAAAAGGTGATGGCTTATCAAGATGAATTCGTTGATAGAATTATCCCTAGGAGATTTCATTCAAAAAACATGGCCCATACATTGAGAGATGCTATATAAAGACAAATTTCCACAATTTAAGGAGTAAATGCATGCAGCAATTATCCCTAAAAATAGCGAAAATCCCAATCCAATGTATATGATGAAATAAAACAAGAATAGCATTAAAAGCATGTACTACATGTAATAGAACATATCCAACCATCCACAATTTGACAATAGAGAAGCTCCAAGATAAGATAAACCAAATCCACACATCAAAATTCATCCATAAAGCTCCAATTCATCCTCCAAGAAAAAGTGCGAAATTTTCAAGAGAGAGAAGAGATCCAATCCAAAGTGATGATGAGCAAATGAACTCATCTCACTTTTATTTATACACTAATGAGGAGTTCGAATTAGTCTCCTTGGCCTACATAAGCCCCAAAAATAAAATAATGTGCTAATAATCTAACTTTTGGTGACAAGCCCACCAAACTAGCTAACAAATGAAAGAATAAGCCTTTTAAGAGGTCAAATGATGAATAATATATGTCGTAGGGCCCTCCAAGAGGCCTAATGAGGTCCATAGGTGCCATAATGAAGAATAGGACCCTCAAAAGTGATGGACAAGGGGTTGGCCCCTTGTTCTCCAAACAATAAACCTATGGTGCCCCCATGGGTATGGGGGCACAATAATAGCCTCATGGGTCTCCAAATGAGTTGAAGATGCCTGTAGATCATCTGCAAGCACTCTGATGATGGTGTAGGTGATGCCACATCATACTACAAGTCCTGGGTCAGCTGCCAAGTGTATGGTACATCTGTGGAGCCAGCCGAGCAATCTCTTAACATCCTTGGGGATCCATGGAGTATTGTCTACTACTGTGGAGGCCCATCATTCTCAACACACACCCTACATGTGCCAATGTAGCTCTCTAGAGGATTAGGATCCCATATAGGCAGACAAAACCCAAGATGGAGACCATATGCAATCCTGCATTAGATCCAAAGCATCCCCTAGTCTTCCAATACAACAAGTCATTAGAGATATCGAGTAAATGAGCTTACCAACCATGGACCACAGGTGGGGACTTCATAATGGCCTGCCCTTCCATAATGGCCTTCGGGATGTGCCAATGTCTCCTAAACTCCAAATGGGGTTAACCAAGTATCCTAGTAGGTGGTTTCTACTTCTAAAGGGGATAATATGTTCAAGGCATGTCCTTCAAAGGTGGTGTGGCATGTGACAGATAGATGAATGAAGTAGGGGATGAAAAGGGGCAGCCCTAGGTCACATGTTGGGGTACAAGGGAAGCCCACACTTTGTTTTATAATGTATAGGAGGGAGCAATCGTGGTACATGAGGTGCCCTGACCTTGATTTTTCCACCCTTCTTTATATGCCTTTTTCCTTTTTATGATTTTCTTTGATTAACTGCTCGAGGCTCAAGGGGTAAAAGCATGATGTACGAAATATAGCAGTGAATACCCCCTTTTAAGCTAGGGCAGTTCATTGCCCACCAGGGGTTGGGACAATCATGGGTTCCTATATGATGAAGGAGGCTCATAGAACCTATAAGAACCAAGATGATGGCCATGATGATGGGGTAGAACTCATGTATTGGCTTTTGCCCACGCACTAAATGTGTTTGTCCCGACCATCTTTTGCATTTTGTGGTACATTTTCCTGTTGAATGTGACCAATTATGCTTAGCTGCATCAACCTCCGGAGCATCATTCTAGGCCTGACCCAAGGTGTGGGCAAGGGGAAGGGGTGAGCTAACCCTATTTTTCTTGGAAAGCCTGGATTGAAATAGCATGTTCATTCTCCCTTTACATACTTGACAATTTCCATATCACATCATTATCCCTTGATACCCTCTCCACTCTTCGGGTTTAACTGTTATTGGTTCACTGGGATTGACACTCTTATCCACATCTTTGAGTAGGGCCAAAAGACATTACCCTGGTGGTTGATGTAGCTAAAAGAATGGAAAAGCATAATATGGCCACAATGAAATAAAAAGAAAATCAAAATGCAAAAGGTATTCAGGACATAAGTTAACATGTGGGAAAATGCCTAGCATGAGCTCTACCCTCTCATTAGCCATCACCCAGTTCTTGAACACTTGATGCTCCATCTTATCAAAAGGAACCCTTGCATGTCCCAACCCTAATGAGAGATAAATTGCCTCATCGTAAGGGATAAATTAAATGTTATATCATAAAGAGCAAGCTTTGATTCTTGAGCTATGCACCAAAATACAAAGCATTATCAGAAAGAAGCAACAGGTGCACAGAGGGGTGGAAAAAGCAAGTCAAACAAGGTAACTCATACATCCACGATTGCTCCCTTCATTACATCTATACACTCAGGATGTGGACTCCCACTAGCTAGTCCCCTAGCCATGGCACTTAGCCATGACATCTTTCCCCTCCATTGCCACTTACACCAACATCCACTGATTGAAGGGTTAACCTTGAAAATGCCAACTCCCCTTGAAGGTTGGAACCACCTAATAGGGTCGACTACTTTGCCACCCCTACAAATGTAGGGAACACTTGTACATGACTTGGTCTAGTTAGATATTTGAAGGTGATCTCAATTTGAAGTATTAATATGTCCTTAACACTCAAGCATGGTCCATTTAGATGCATTTATAATCTTAGTCTCTAATGAATGGTTGCTTTCAATTGAGCTTGAATTGGTTTTTCCAGGTGGTCCAAAGTAGCAGAGCCCTTAAGGGCACCCCACTCCACATGATGCCCAAGCCATAACATTATATTCCAGAGAGCATGATGCCTTAGCAAATGCAACATTGCCCACTTTTGGCAGAGCATTGGGCCTTTTAATAACTTGAGCAGTTGATATACATCCCAAAGCACCCCTAGGAGATAGAAAGTTGGTTTTCTCTTGCCTAGCATGAAGGATTCTTGATGATGTACTAGTGAACCCAGCATGCCCCCAGGTTGGCCCTTACACTACTTGATGGGCATGCCATGATCCAGGGCCCAAATGATGATAATCGTCCTCAGGATGATGGAGGGTTTGTTGCACCTAATGGAGCCCTAATGTTGGAGAGAGGAAACACCACATTACTCACTTGACACCCGTGAAGATGACATGTGGCACCCACATTTGGATTTTGGACCCTTGGAGTAGCTTTGATGCTTGATTGGGGGTTTTCCTCAAACAGAGGATGATCATAAATTGATAGTTATGGTTAGCAAGTGAAAACCTAGGGTTCTCCCCCTTACTCCTTCAAGGGTTTGATATTTCCATGGTCAAAATCCCTAAGACTCCATCACCTAAGTAGATGGAATGCACTAGCATCCATTTTGTTGATCGAAACTCATAAAAAATTATTTCTCTCCTAAAAATTTTTCCCTTCCAGGCAAGTTACTAGGGTTAGGGTTTCAAGCAAAATTCAACTAAGGGTTGGACGTTGACCTGATTTGAAGTTGTTTCACCCTGCTAAGCCTTAACACATCAAAATATAGAAATTTACATATTTGAAAATGCTTCCCTGGGTTGATGTCACCCTCTCCAAGCCTTTAAAAGGAGCTCACCCCCCTCATTTGCCTCACACATCTCATTTGGAGTTTTTGTGAGTTTGATTGGGAGCTTGGAGAGTGTTGAGTTTTTGCTGGAGTAGCGGAACAGCAGAGAGTTTGAGCTAAGTAGTGGTCATCATGCCTCTAAAAGCCAAGGATACTGCATGGGCTCATTGTGATATGATTGATGGAAAAATGATCTACAAATATTGCCATAAATCTATTGGAGGGGGTATTAACAGGTTCAAGCAACACTTGGTTGGGATAGGAGGCCATGTAAAGCCATGTGAAGCACCAAATGTTGATTTGGGGTAGCATCGGATGTGCTCTAGCCACGAAATTTCGTGGAGAGGTTGGGGCACATGAGATCTACAATACCCAGAAAGGGTTTGGGCAGATTCTAAAACAAATCAGGAGATATTAAAATAATTAATATTTTCAATGGAGTCCCTAAGTCTAAACGGAAAATAAAATATTAATGTGTATTAATATGAATCTGTGTTAGAATGGTCCAAGAGACATGAATCAAGCCAGATCTAATCTTAGCCGTTGACTAGGGACTTAATCTTGACCGTTGAGATGTCAACAGAAAAAGTATAAGAGGAGGCTTGAGGGGCACTTGGAGAACACACTGAGGGAGACCAGTCAGTTCAATTTCTGGAGCGGGGTTTGCTGAGAAATTGAACCAGTGGTCTAGAGAGCAGTCAGGAGGCAACAAGTACGGAACAGATAGACGGGAGATCAATGCAAAAGAAGCAGACGCAGAGCCAAAGGAAGCCAGGCAGAGGCAGCAGAGACCAGTGTGGAAAAAGTCCCGAAAAAATCGGGATTTAATCCTAAAAACCCGATTTTTTCAACGAAAGGAATATATCGGCCGACTTTTTGCCGATTTTTTCAGAAACGAATAAATCGCGATAATATCGAAATATGCCCGATAAAATCGCGAGTCGATCCAAAAAATCATTTGGAAATTTTTTTAGCTGATAAAATGACGGAAATGGTTTTTAAGTCGGGTTATTTTGTGGGTTTTTCATTGCGATTGAACGGGTAACCAAGAGCAGAGAACAAGGGTTTGCAACTTGCTTTGCATCGTGCACGCGTGGAGAGGAGCCAGAGCCACGATCTATCACTGATTCACCATCTATCACCGTTCAGCAGAGGGTTCCGGTTAACCTCAGGTCTGCAGCCACGGCCCACGATCTATCACGGTATCACCATAATCATTTCTTTGTTTTTTTTTCATTCTTCGTTCAATTTTCTATTGCGGAGGTTATTAAAAATTTAATATTTATTTGCTGTGTAATACTAATGAATCAATGATAACAGTGAACACTAAAACAATGTATCGGACCTCGGTTTCCTGATTCCATAATTGATAATACATATATGATATTACATATGCGGCTATGCCATTTCTGCATGCCATTTGGCATTTACAAAGAATTTCAATTTATCAGTGAAATGAAAAATGAACAGAATCAAACTTCTATGTGCCTTGTATGTAGTATCATGGTATTTCAGTTATTTTGGATCAGTGAATAATTTCAATGCTATTTTTCAATTCTGGTAATGTTTCTCAATATGTTTGTCGACCAATATGAATGGTCTGTGGTTTTCTGTTAACCTGTCCTGTAGAGGCTCATGTCAAGCACTCCGTTTTAAGGTTCATCAGGGTATTAATTTATCAAATGAAAAAGAACAGAATCAAAGCATTTTCCATTAACAGTTCCAGGCCTTAGCTATATTGTTTCTTTTACAGATAAGTTTTTTTTAATAAAATTTAAAATATCAAAAGAACAGGGAAACTGTCTCCTTTCTGTGCATCAACTGAGCTTTGACTATGGGTGACCATCAAAAATACAAATTGCACCTTTTTCCTGAGCAAATGCTCTCCATTGTTTTACGGTTTACCACTTTCTTTGCATTCTTTTCATTGCTACTATTTTAATTTTTGATGGATCATTGCTAATTGAATTTGTTTTTTTTGTGCCCAGGTTTAAACTTTAAATTCCAACTCAAAGTTTAAAACAAAATGCCGAGGATTTTGGATTCTATGTGGGAGTTTGGTGAGCCTGATGTTATACCTGAAACTGGGGCGCTCAACAGAATGTATTTGACTTGCAAGTTGTGTGGCAAGCATATGTCAGGAGGCATCAACAGATTAAAATTCCATTTGGGGCAAATTCCGGGCCAAAATATTGAACTTTGCACAAAAACAACTCCAGAAATCATCCGACGGGCCATTCAATCGTTGATGGATAAAGATGAAGGAAAAGACACCAGGGCAGCGATAAGAAACCAACTTATAGGGGGCCCAAGCCGCCCAAGAGTGGGGGGACATGAGAGTGGCAGTGCTTCTACAGCAGCATCACCTTCCTCACCCATGACTACTCATCCTTTTTTGTTCCTAGAACAACACCTGGTTCACAACCTGGGATCAAATCATCATTGAAAAAAAAGGAAAAGGCAGAAGCTGACAAGTTGGTTAGTAGGTGTCTTCTATGGAGTGATGTTCCCTTCAACATTGCCAAGACAAACCCATTCTACCAGCCTATGTTTGATGTTGCTTGTGTCGTTGGCCCGGGGTACAAAGCCCCCACCTTTGCAGAGTTGAGAGGGCCTCTTCTTCAAAATGAAAAGACTGAGTGCACAGAAAGATTGGAAGAGTTTAGGGCATCATGGGAGTACACTGGATGCACAGTCATGTCAGATGGTTGGACTGACCAGAAGGGTAGGACCCTTCTTAACTTCTTGGTTAGTTGTCCCAAGGGGACAATGTTTATGAAATCTATTGACGCATCTGACTACATTAAAGATGCACGTAGATTATGTGAGTTGTTGGACGTCTTCATTCAGGAAGTAGGCCCAAGCAATGTTGTCCAAGTCATAACGGACAACGCTGCAAATTATGTTGCAGCTGGCAAGATGCTTATGGAGAGGTATCCTAACTTGTTTTGGACACCTTGTGCTGCTCATTGCATTGACTTGATGTTGGAGGATATAGGTAAAATTCCTACTGTGAGGGATATTGTTGAATCCTCCAAGAGCATAACAAAATTTATTTATAATCATTCATCTGTGCTTAGCTTGATGAGAAAATGCACCAAAAACAAAGAGTTGGTGCGGCCTGCCATTACACGATTTGCCACTACTTTCATATCTCTTCAGTCTCTGTTGAATTCTATGTGGGAGGTGAAGGGCATGTTTCTCTTAGTGGATTGGCGTTCTTTAGCTATTAGCCGCAAACCGGAGGGAGAGGGCATATGCAGACTCGTTTCTTATGATCAGAGCTTTTGGGCAGGAGTAGAGGAGGTGTGTGCCATTTCAGAACCTTTGGTAAAGGTTCTTCGGTTGGTTGATGGAGAGAAGCCCGCAATGGGCTACTTGTATGAGGCCATGGATAGGGCCTAAGAAGCCATCCGTGCTTATTATGCAGATAAGGGAGGCGAGGGGTTAGAGAAACAACAGGTCATATGGAGAGTGATTGATCAGCGAAGGAACAATACCCTCCATCGCCCCATTCATGCTACAGGTGTCTACCTCAACCCTACATTTTCTTATGCTTGTGGTTTCAGATTTGATGCCGAGGTGATGGATGGATTCTTCCTTTGTGTCGAGAGGATGGTGTCATTTGAGCAAGAACGTGAGGAGATTTCTAAAGAAATGGAGGTCTATAGGATGGGAGGTGGCACATTTGGTTTTAACATGGCTATTAAGAATAGGATGACCAAAATGCCAGGTAAGCTTTAGTTTGTTTCAAACTTTCAAGTTTAGAATTTCAATGTTTTTTTTATGTTTCTCATTTTTCTTTTAACTTGTAGATGCTTGGTGGACAAGCTATGGTGCCAGAGTACCCCATCTCCAAAAGCTTGCCATTTGAGTGCTCAGCCAAACATGCAATTCCTCTGTGTGTGAGCGCAAATGGAGTGTATTTGACAAAATACACTCCAAAAAGCGCAACAAGTAAAAACTAAAAAGATTTCAAATTAAATTTTTTGAATTCGTTTGATTAGTTTTAATATTTAAATTTTCTAAGTACTAATTTACAATCTATGACCCTAATACAGATTGGAATCCCAACGCCTCAATGACATGGTATATGTCTACTACAATCTTCGATTGTGGGTGAGACAACTTCAGAAACCTACTGATGTGGAAGCCATCTCATTGGACAATATTGATACCACCGCTGCATGGAGAGTCGAGACTGAGAGGCCGATCTTGGACACGATCCCGGATTGGTTAGGTGTGGATCTAGAGGATGTAGCAGTTGCAGAGGAGGGAGAGCTAGAGATAGAGGAGGAGGAGGCGGAGCAACATCAGGGTCAGGAGGCAGTAGCAGAGTTGGATGAGGATGCTGAGGAGGAGGTGACACCATCTAGGGTGGGCAGCAGCAGCGGCAGCGTAGCACAGAGGCCACCTCTTCCATCGGCTTCTAGAGGACGATTGAGTCCATTTCATTTTGTATCCCCAGGGGCAGGGTCTTCTTCCTCTAGAGGAAAAGGCAAAGCCATTCCCTATTCCCGTAAAAGGGGAAGAGGATCTCAATGACTGATTAGTAATTACTTATGACTTTTAGATGACTCATGATGTACATTTATTATATTTTTTGTTGATATTTTGACTCTTGAGAGTTGAGACTCAGACAGGACTCAAGATTCAGGAGTTGATTCACTATTTTGATATGTGATGTAGCGCTAGACTTCATATACATATTATATATTAGCTTTTTTAATGTTTATGTGGAAATGCATTTATTTGATGTTGTGGATACTCTAGATGTTAAAAAAAATTAAAAAAATGAATAATTTTGTGTTTTTTTAATTTTGCCGACTTTTTCGAAAAACTCCCGACTTTGCCGAGTTTTTCAACTTTTGGACCCTTGCCGAATTAATCCCGACTTCGACTTTTTCCACATTGGTTTGATGAACTAAGATAAAAGAAGAACACAAGAAAGTTAATAAGAACATAAGAATATCACAAGTAACTATCAACATAAAGAAAATCTTTCTGCCTTTTTGATTTTTTAATACTAAGTCCATTGACATAGACTAGTGCACCTTACCCAAGGGGATTTGAATTAGGCACTTGCTGACACGGAACTAGCCAATTGCCTAGCAACATTAGTGACAACTGGTTGAGCCAACACCTTGGGCTTTGTTACTTCATGGATAAATTCAAGTGTTGTTTCCTCACATTCATGGATGACATCCCTAGTGAACGCATTGGCATAGATTAGTGTGCTTCAACCAAGGGATTTGAAGCAAGCACCTACTGGCATGAAACTAGCCAAATACTTAACAACATTGCCAACAAACAATTGAGCTTTGTTTTTGTATATATAGATTGTGAAAATTTCCAAACCTATGTGACGAACGTCCCTATGATTTCTAATAAATTTAAGAATTTATCTAATGTTGAAATTAAATTTAAACCATAGCATTAATCACACGATATTCATAAATTAAATATTGGAAGCATAAAATCAATTTCACAATACACATGTGATTACTCATTCAAATAAGATTTTTATTCCTTCTAAAATCTTACAAGGAAACCTCTACAAGCTGCCCACAAAAAAGTGCGCTATATGGATACTTGTATGGGATTGCACATTGCTCAGAAATGTCTCTTTCCTATCTGCTTGTGCTCTCTCTCTCTCTCTCTCACAATCCGCTCAACTATTGCAATTGTGTTAAAAGGCTCTACTTTGACTTGTCTTTATAATTTTTTTTGTTTGCTAAGTTGTGTGAGTCCTGAGTTGATTGCATGCTTAACCTTTGGCTTGGGAAATTGTGACCTAGGGGCATCTAAGCCAATCAAAATCACTCGGGGACCACACTCGGACTAGGCCACCCCAACCCTTAACATGGTTGGATTTTTGCCCATGGAGTTTCAAACTAGTGATATTCACATCATAAAGTGCCTTAACAATACACCCCACCACTGTCTATTCTATGCCTCGTGGGCAACTTGTCTTTATAGTTTTAGTTGGAAATATTTTTTGAGATTACTCCTAGTCTAAGTCATGCATGAGATACACTTTTTAGACTCAACTGCTAAATACAATACTTTCACTTTTTGACTAAATTGAATTCCAAAATAGAATTATTTTTTGAAACGAGGATCACTTTTCGAAAATATTTCAAACTAGCATATGATTTCCTGTCCGATCTATAATTCTCAACACTCCCTCTTAGGCGGGAAGGGATTCTACACTTATCCAAGTTTGTCTCTGAATGCCTCAAACTTCCCTTTTGTGAAGGCTTTGGTTAGAATATCAATTACTTGCTGGTTTGTGGGATTATATTGAGAGATTCACCACTCCCATCTGAATCTTATCTCGTATGAAGTGATCTCCACTCTTTCCTGAGCTAAGCGCCATGGAATTCTGCGTCTTGTTGAACTAGGATGCCATTGTCGATTCTAAGGTAAAGCAACACCCTAAGGTGCTCTTCCTGTCTTTTGCATTGCTTGCCCAATTTGAGTTTGAATAAACTTGCAACTTCACTTCACCATCTCCAAATATCTCAAATGATACTCCATTGTGCCCTTCAAATACTTAAGCACACATTTTGTTGCTATCCAATGCCATTGCTTAGGCCTCACCATGAATTGACTCAAGGTTTTTATTATGAAACAAAGATGGGACTCCTTCCCACTTCAAATTCTTAAGGGTGTTCTACATACACTTCTTCCTCAAGGGTTCCATTAAGGAAAGTTGTCTTTACATCTGTCGGATGTATCCTCCATCCCATAAATGAAACATGGGACATAACTACTTTAGTGTACTTTGACGATTGGAGCAAACGTGTCCTTGTAGGCAACTCCCTCTCTTTGGGAGAACCCTCTTGCCACAAATCTTGCTTTGAACATCTCGATGCCACCATCTATTGCATGCCCGATCTTGTAGAACGTATTGGAACTCACAACTGATTTCCCCTTTGATCTTGGTACTTTGTCCCAAACGTCATTCTTCATGATAAATGTGTACTCTTTGACCATGGCATCCGGCCATACCTGTTGAAAGTTGGAAGGCCTAGAATCTAGAAAGTTGCTTATGAATGCCATATAGTCTAGAAAGTCCTTTGGAGGCTCGTTCTCTCTGAATGTGGTTCTAGGATTCTCAACATGCTCTTGAGCATCCGTTAATGACTGAGTGAACCATCGAGGTCTTCTAAGAGAAGTGCAAGGGGTTACCACCATTCCTTCTCCACCTGAAGGTTACTGTACAACTCTAGCAATAATTGGTGATCTAGGCTCAGCCTTCGTAGCTTCCTTCTCCTAGGAGTATCAACATGTTCTTGGACATCCCTTAATGATAGAGTGAACCATTGAGGTTTGCTAATAGAAGTGCTAGGGGCTATTGCCTCTCCTTCTCCATGTGAAATCCATTGTACTGCTTTGGCAATCATTAGTGATCTAGGTTTGACCTTTAGAGCTTCTTGCTCCTGATCCTTTGTCACTAGGTCTAGAATCTCCTTAGAACTATGCTGGTTGCTTGGGAAAGCATCCTTGGCATACTTCCCAAGCATGCATTGTGTGCATGCACCAAATTGCCCAATACTGAACTCTGGAAGATTTGTGGCTAACTCCCTTACAATAGGCAACACCCTGTGATGTAGGTGCCCATCCTCTTGTGCCACAACTCATAGAAGTTGTCAATTATGAACCAAGGTTTGAACATGTTCACCCTGGAGCTTGTACAAATTACCTTCTCTAACCCATATTACCTGAGATATATCTATAGGCTCGATTCCTTCAGTTTGTGAGGACATGCTAGTTTTTGAACTTCACTACAAACTTACAAAGCCCTTATCTCCCATAATCGAAATTGAAAACAAATTCTTTTTGAGACTTGGTACAAAGCTGAATTTAAATAATAAATTATTAAATTTAAGTAGTGCTGAAACTAAATTCAAATCATAGTATCAATCACATAATAACTGGAAATTAAATAAGTGGAAGCATAAAATCAATTTCACACATACATAATTAATTACTCTTTCAAATCAACTTTCCATTCATTTGGAAAAGTTACAAGGAAACTTCCATAAGCTACTAGCAAAAAAACATTACTGCATGGTTATCGAATTTACCTTGAACTGAGCGAAATGACTTGTTGAGAAAGTACAATTTGTTGTATGGCTGTATGGGTTTGCACATTGCTTGGAAATGTCTCTTCTGTAGCTGCTTGCACTCTTTCTCTCTCTCTATTGCACAACCTGCTTCACTATTCAACTATGTTAAAAGCCTCTTCTTTGGCTTGTCTTTATACTTTTCGCTGAGAATCTATGTTTGAGATTACTCTCAGTCTAATTCATGTATGAGATAAACTTTTCAAATCAATTGCTAAATATAAGGCTTTCACTTTTTTACTAAAGTGAATTACAAAATAGAATTACTTTTCGAAAATCAGTGTTGCAAGAACTCCCTCCCGCATAACACACACACACAATGCACCAGACCTCGAAACCGTGCTTTGGGCTGGATTTGTTCAGTTTTTGGAATTTTGGAACCACTGTGTGAAGAATTGTGCTTCTCGAACACTCCCAAGGTGCTCCCTAGATGCTCCCTAATGGTAATGTTAAATTCTTAAAGTAAAAATGATTTTTAACATTACCATGAAATGACTTAACTTAATATGGAGAAAATATAATTTCATATCTCATTCAAAATTAACCAGACTTAACTTAATAGTTTTCAGGATTTCATGGTAATGTTAAATTCTTAAAGTAAAAGCGATCTTTAACATTACCATGAAATGACTCGGGATGTTTGAGAGTGGTTCTAACCTCATTGAACTTCATATGGAGAAAATATAATTTCATATCCCATTCAAGATTTAGCAGACGTAATAGTTTTCAGGATTAATGGGATTATGGCATTTCATTAGATTATATCACGTATGAGGGTATGAGATTGACATTTAATCAAGAGCACCAAGCTCTATATGTACCCTAGTGTTGGTGGTGTTTATTGTTGAACTCCTTTGTCATGGCTTTAGCAAAAATGTACCCTTCACTCTATTCAAATCATTGATCTGGCATGTTAAGCTTTTTCTACCAAATTTTAAGGCTTGGATTAGGCAGTTTGATTACAATTGGGCAATGCTGACCAATGTTTTTAAACCAGGCCAATCTGACTTGGACTTGGCCTAGTTGACCGAGCCATACCCCTGCCCGTGTTGAAAAATGTAACTAGGTTCGGTCTTCATAATGATGTGTAATTGTGATTTTATGTAATTGATGTAAAATGCTTGTCTCATGGGTTTCATGAGCAAGGAATTTTATTGTTCGGTAAGGCTCCCATTGTGAGCCCTTAGGATTGGTCATAAAGTCAAATTGAGTCAATGTCGTGTATGAAGGACCCTTCTTCGGCATGTTACAAATTTGTATGAGTCATTAAAAGAATAAAAAGGCCCTCCAAGACCAAGCTCAAACACCTCCATCAAGTCAGCTTCAAGATGGAGTAAAGGATCTACATCAAAGGACGTGTCGGCTCACATACAACTCATGTTGACTTATTTTCATGGGAAAGCACTATAAATAGGCAGCCCGACCTCATTTCAGAAGTAAGAATTTCGGTCAAGGTGAAGTTTGCAATAGGAAGTGCGAGGATCATTTGGCACTGTTTTGGGCTAGTATCTTCACACGTGTGATAGGAAAACTAGGGTTTTTTGCAGTGGTGTTATAACAGTCCAAAACAAAGCAATTAAAGGATCTCCAAATCAACTCTATTGCTAGCCGAGTTCACTTAGAAGAGTCTCCGAAGATAGCGAAGAAGGGAAACACCTCCAAACTTGTTCCTACTCCTACCACATGTGAGATTGCAAAAGTATGAACTATAGATATGGAAAGAGACCGAAATTTCAGAAGTGCAGATAGCTTGACTTGCGTTGACCAAAGGAGGAAAGAGCAATAAGTTTAGATTCAAGAAGGATCTCATCAAGGAAGGTTTGTGACTTGGTTTTCAAGAGGCAAATAGGTCAAGGGTCTTGAAGTCTCTATAAGAAGAAGAATTCATTTGGGTTTTCTTCTCAAGTGGGAGAGGTTTTGGCCTTGGCTGATAGCCTACATTTTGTGTCTCTTGTCTCTTTATTGTTTATGCTTTGGTAGCTATTTGATGAAGAAGGACACTATAATAATCTAACTAAACACAAGATCCTAATCTATTGAAGTAAAAAGCATTCACAAGCAGTTATCATTAATAGAGAAATCACCTAATATTGATGCCCTAGATTTCTCAACAGCTCAGACCGACTCAGCAAATTAATAGGTTCGACATTCGTTCCATCACCAAACCGACTGAGTTGGTCACCGACTCGGCCGGCTCAGTAACGGACCGGACGAGCCCGATATAAACCGACTAGAAATTGAAATGAGTAAATTTTCTATAAAAAATAAAGAGTTGTTTTTTTTTCTTTTCATTTTTAGACTTTTGCCCTTTCATTTCCAATTCCAATTTCTAGAAAATGGCTTCTAGAGTGAAAGACGCTGCTTGGGCATATGCTGAGATGATTGACAATCAAATGTATTACAAATTTTGTCATAAAAAAATAAAGGGAGGCAGAGGGGCATTCACAGGTTGAAACAACACTTGGCTGGTATTAGAGGCCAAATTGTCCTATGTGCAACACCACTAGAGAAAAATGGGGAAATTAGAAAGGAGTTGCTAAAAGAATTTGAGAAATTTGAGGAAGACAAAGCTAGGCAAAAAGTAATAGAGGTTGAAATAAGGAGGAAGAGAAGTCTAAAACAAATGATGGTAGCCAACCCAATTTTGATTATAAGGGCTCTTTATCTATCCCTTGTACTGATGCATCCAACCCATTTCACTTTGCTCCTCCCTCTTTGGAGTCTATTTAAGAAAAGGGTAAGGGTAAAAAGAAGGGTAGTCTCAAAAGTTATTTCTCACCCTCCTCTCCCTCTGATAGTGCACATGCTCTTCAAGCTAATCGAAGTCAAATCCAACCCAATTTAGATGACCATTGGAAGAAGGAATTGAGAGAAACTGCCTCTGATTACATAGCTAGATGGTGGTATGATACTAATATCCCCTTTAATGCTGCCTGTTCACTGTATTATGAACCTATGTTTGATGCCATCATTGTTTCTGGTAAGGGCTTCAAAGGCCCTAGTATGCATGAATTAAGGGGATCTCTTTTGCATAAAGAGGTTATGTCCATTGAGGAATATTTGAAAGATTTCAAAAGCTCATGGGTGAAAATAGGATGTATCGTCATGTCAGATGGATGGACTGACCAAAAGAACCATACCATCATAAATTTTCTTATTTTTTCCCCATAGGGAACCATGTTTATAAAATTAGTTGATGCATATGATAAGGTGAAAGATGTTCACTTGTTGTTTCAACTTTTGGATGACGTTGTTGAAGAGGTGGGGGTGGCTAATGTTGTTCAAATCATCATAGATAATGCTTCTAACTATGTTCTTACTGGTAAAATGTTAGAGGAAAAACACAAAACCATCTTTTGGACCCCATGTGTTGCACATTGCATAGACCTCATGCTTGAGGATATTGGTAAAATAGATTGGATCAAGAACACTGGAGAGCATGCCAAAAGCATAACAAAGTATATCTACAATCACTCATGGATTTTGAGCTTGATGAGAACAAACACAAGGGGAAAGATCTTGTTAGGCCTGCCATCGTTGGATTTGCAACTCACTTTATGACATTGCAATCTATGCTTTTCCAACATAAAAACTTGCAGAAGATGTTTTCCAGTGATGATGGAATGGATGTCAATGGGGCCGCAAACATGATGGCAAAGATGTAAGAAAGAAAGTTAATGATGACACATTTTGGAAAAAGGCAACAGAGATTGTGAGAATAGCTGAGCGACAAGTTAAGGTGTTGTCGTCGGTGGATGGGGAAAGATTGGTTATGGGTTTCATTTATGAGGCTATGGATCAGGCAAAGGAGAAAATAAAGGCAACATACAAGGATAGAGTGGCCAAGTATGGGCCTATTTGGGAGATCATTGATCAAAGATGGAACAATCAACTCCATCGCCCTATACATGTAGCTGGGTATTTCTTGAACCCAAGGTATCATTATAAAGCTCAGCTAGGAGAAGATTTGACAGGGGAAGTGAAAGATGGATTGTATGAGTGCCTTGAGCGCATGGTCCTTGATGAGAGTGAGCAGGTGGAGATACATCGACATATCACTTGTTTGAGTAGAGCCATGGGTACCTTTGGCAAAAACCTAGCAATAATTGAAAGGGAAGGAGATGAGCCAAGTAAACAATTTCAATACTCAAATTCTTATTTTGTTAATTTGTTTTAAATTTGAAAGTTGGATATAATTTGTTGAACTAACTCATTACACAACTATGTTTTTTGTAGCACACTGGTGGGAAGCTTTTGGTAGCCAATGTCCTCAATTGCAGAAATTTGCAATCTGAATTTTGAGTCAAACTTGCAGTGCTTCTGGGTGTGAGTGCAATTGGTCTGTCTTTGAGAGGATTCACACGAAGAAGAGAAACCATTTAGAACAAAACCAATTAAATGATCTAGTCTTTGTCCAATACAACCTCCAACTAAGACGCAACCAATTGATGAACACAAGACTTGATACAAATTCCATCGTGTTGGAAGATATTGATCCAACCTCAGATTGGGTAGTGGAGAGTCGAGACTCAACCAACAGAGTTTGACTCTGATGCGGATATTGATGTTGATGTTGATATGGAGTTGGATGCATTAGGGACTAATCAGTTAGATGCAGATCCACTAGTACCGGGCCCAAGTCTTCCAGCTGCAGGCACTTCCTCTACTCAGCCACGACGTAGACGCATAGCTTGTTTATCTCAACGTGCAACTAGTGCTAGTGCTACTACTTTTACAATTGCAGTTGGAGATCTTGATGAAGAGGAGGAGCCATGGGTTTCCCTGTTTGACTCCAATTCAGAGTTTGAGCCAGAGGATGTTGCAATGTCTAGCAGCAGTGATCATTAGATAGTATTCTGTATTAGTGACTTGTAGTCCTGTAGTTGTATTGTTTTGTTGTAGAGGCCATTTAGAGCCTCCTTGGTTATGTGTTTTTGTTCTGATCTCTATATATTAAATGTATTGGACAGTGCACTGGGTGCCATTTTGATATAATAGATATATTCATGAGCATGCTTTGATCATATGTTGTCTTCTCTCTATTATTCTATTGCTGAGTTTGGAAACATGAATGAAAATTTTTAAAAATATGTTTTTCATTAAAAATTAAATATTTAATGTACTTTTTACAAAGACCGAGTCATTGGAATCAACTAGTCTGAATCGATACCAAGTCAGAGTTTGAGTTGGAGTTGACCTTCGGCCGGTTCCAAGTCCGAGTCTGAGTTTTTAAAACATTGATGCTGACTAATGTCCCTAAAGAATTGAGGTAGAGGCAAAGGCTAGACGAGGAGAAGAATGTAGATTCTACATGGTTGATGCTGGAATAATTAATCGTTAATGTACCATGGATGCCATTTCTATGTTGATTTATGTACAAGTATGCATACTTTGATATATTCTGCAACTAATTTGGCATTCTGGATGTTTTTTTGAATATAAATGCAATGATATATATATATTATATAAAATAAACGTTTTCGGGATGCTTTACTTCTGAGGATTTTTGGAAGATGCTTCTGACTCTTCGCTTCCAAAAAATGCACCTGCTTTGTCCCCGCTTTGTGCAACATTACCGAAAATATCTCAAACTATTTTTTGCAAGTTCACACTGAAGTTCTGAACCTGTGCAGAAGTTCCTGTCTGAGCTATAATTTTCAACATAGAGTACAATGGATATAGTATATAGAAGGAAGCTTTTAGAGGAAGGAAGCTTCTAGGAGAAGAAAGATGTACCAGTAAGCTTTTACGGGAAGGAAGTTTCTAGTGAACATACAGAGAAACTTCTAGAGCATAGATAGACAATATGTACAACACATGAGAATATACAATAAAATATAATAATTGATGCATGCCGAAGGATTTGTTTCTCCGTTTTTCCCATTAACTTGATTTCTGGCATTACTTGATGTTTATCTATCTTCTGGAAAGAAGGGTGCTTTCATGTTGCAGTCCAATTCTCGTTCAGTTTTCGGAGGAAAGTGCATTAAACAATCTT
Organism: Pinus taeda; assembly: GCA_000404065.3. NCBI lineage: Eukaryota > Viridiplantae > Streptophyta > Pinopsida > Pinales > Pinaceae > Pinus > Pinus taeda. Next base: position 281,243 of record APFE031672647.1, on the reverse strand, counting down.
CCTATAAGTTATAGTTTCTTGTTTTTGTTTGAGTGGGCCGACAACCTTTCGGAAACACACTTCTAAGTCTATTGTTGTCTATCTTTAAATGAAGTGAAATGAGTTTGATAGATTACCAAGGAGATGCAGCACCTAATGTAAGACAATGAAATATAACCAGATTGTAACAGCTAAGTGAAAAATTTACCGTATTTATGTCTATTGCTAAGGCCTTCTAGTGCAGCTTTCTGGCATATTCAGTTTTTGAAAGGGAATATCTACTATGCAAAGTTAGTATTATTAATCGATTCATAGTAGCATGTTATTCATATGAACAGTGTCATTTTCTTGATTTTTTTGATCTCCTCCAAATGATAGGGTATATGATAACATGCTTTGGCTTTGGTATATCATCCAGTTGTACAGAAAAATTTGGCACCTGGAGAAGTACTAGTTGTTGATGCAGCATGTGTTGTTGCTATGTCAAGCACTATAGATTCCCACATCAAATATGCAGGTTCTGCAAGGCGTGCAGTTTTTGGGGTGGGTTCTGCATTACCAAGTTTAACAATTTTAGGTGCATTTGCACTAATATGAAGTTGGGTTGCACTAAAGGTAAAGAATAATTTTGCAGGGGGATGGCCTCTTTACTGCCCATCTTACAGGTCCTGGTATTGTTTTCATCCAAAGTTTACCATTTCATCGCTTTTCTCAAAGAATAGCACGGTAAGTTGTTTCTAGTATCCTGACATGACTCAGCTATTATGCTTGTATGACTTGCCTAACACTGAAGCTAAGCAGTTCGTGTTCCATTCTCAAGTTCTGATAAAACAATTTGTGTAAGACAGGGCAGTTACGTCTCCAAACGTCCGTGACAATCCACGATTCTTTATTCAAATTGGTATATTTTTCATTTTGGCATACATCATGATTGTATCATCTTTACTTTTAACTGATGTGTGATCTTGGAAGTGAGACAAGACAATTCACCGATGCAGTTGGAAAATCAACATTCCTATTTGAGCTGTTGTGCTCCCTATACAGAAAAGTATATTGATTCAACTAGATCCGAGGTTTTGATGTATATCAGTCTGGTGGTCTAATAAAATTCTGGAGGAAATTCTTTTGCCTTTCTCAGGGTACCTTTGGTACGGATGCTGTGTTTACTTGATTATAGAAATGCAGACACTAGGCAGTAATGGAATTGTCAAAAGATTAGTAACATGCACCTCCTTGTTACAGGCATGAATTTTGTAGCTGGAGCCCTTAAAGGCGATTTTATTTATTTTTATTTTTGATGTTTTCGGATGAAATGCAGTAGCTTCTGCAGACTGTAGTTTTTCCTTTCTTTTTAATGTCTTCAGATGAAAGGTGGTAGCTTCTGCAGACTCTGAAGTTTTATTTTTTATTTTTTAAATTTAGAGGATACCATGTGCACAAGTCATTAAATGCTTTTCAGCTGCAATGCATTTTCTTTCAGTGAGGGTATGATTTATGCTTTTAACCTAAATGTGCCTACACCCACAATCGTTTTTAATGTGAAGACATCTGCCATGCAGAAATTACAAATTGCTTACTTTCGGCAAGATTGAATATGATTTATGCTCGTTTAAAAAAATCATCACTGGTGTTTTTTTTAATATGATAGTAAATTCTTACTTCAAGGTATGGTGATGTCAATTCTTTTACTTCTCAATTCAAGAATCTATAATACTTAAGCCCCCCTTATTTACCTTGTGTCATTCCAATGATGAAGTGCATAATCATTGAATACATGGCTAATGGTTATATAATAATGCATATTAAAAAATCATTCAATAGCAAGTTTGTTGTGTTTTCTCAAAAGCAACATGGGTAATTTTGGAATATCTATTCCTTGTTAATCAAGCTTAATGGCGTATCTCTTGTTGAGGATTTCATTCGACATGTATACAAAGACGATTACTGATTCTTGATATAAAGACACTTTTTATTGAAAAAATAACGGGGGCCGTTTTATCCCCAATGTCCATATAAATTACAAAAAATATTCCTGATATAATGTAATATAAATGTGACTGGATTGTGAGTCAGCAGTTATCAAGGTCATTTCATATATATAGTGCAATGGAGTACTCCATGATGGACTTGAACAACATTTTCCATTCTAACGTGAGAGTGGACCGAATGGAAATTTGAGATGAATGAAGACTCTTTTTATCCTCGGAAGTTATATGCAAGTTATATGCAGTAGATTGCAGCCTCCAGATTTCAATTTACAAGGGGTTATAATATACAATGTTCTTATTATAATACGAGGTTGAGAAGCTTTAGATGGGAGGTACACTAGTTGTATGTACAAAAAATGTAATCATTATGTTCACATTATTTATTTCTTTCATATGGGTATTTTGCAGGCTTGTTATCGTTATCTTTCTGCTGTGAGTGTTTTTCTTTTCTTTCTTTTTTAGGTTACACCATTTGGAGAAAATCTCTGAGGATTTTTTTTCATTTCAAGAATGGTACCTAGGTTAAACTTTTGAATCTTCAAGGCACAAGGTCAGCTAACAAGAAGGCTTGACGCCATTACAACAATATACTCTATATGAACTCAACATGCCATTAATGTGAATAGTACATGGGTGCGGAGGGTAACATTCCACTCAACAACCACTCAAGCTAGACTGTATTGTCAGTAATGGATGATAGAAGTGTAGTATTTTCATAGGATATAACCCTTTGTCTCATTCATGTCACCCTCTACCTATCTTTGTTATCTATGCAATGATTGAACTAATGGATGAATTCACACTAACATAACTGAAGTATTGGATGCACTTATTTTGATCTTTATCCAACTCGTTCCATTATACATAAACAATCTTCTCCTAAATAGAAGTCGATTTGATGACAACAATGACAATGCATAGTCATCTATCAGTGATGGTCAATTATGAAGTATTATTTTTGTGATGACACTAGTTAGGGCTACTTGGTTTTTTTAATTCAAGGTGGATAATGGCCGGTGTAATTTAGGGTACACGAGATATATTATTATTTTAATGTCTTATTTTAATACTTATGTTCAACTCAAGATGACTTGTTTTTGTAAACATAGGACATTAAACTATGATTTGGTGGGATCATGGTTTTTTATTTCCACTTTGATTAAGTGCTTGCTTCTTCTTTGTAACACAAACTTTTCTTGACACCTTATCTATTTTGTATTAGATGTTAATATCTCATATTAACTTTGGGTTAGCTATATATATATATGGATTGACATGTTAATACTAAATAGTTTTTCTTTTGAGCTTCATGATTTGTCTATATCTTGCCTTCCATCATCATTGGCATACCCTTCCCATCAAAAGTATCGTTACAAATAGTTCCATGCAACTCTTTTTTTCATATTTCATTCTTTAATGCAATGTATAATGCATCCACATTTTCAATCAGTTGATTTTTGTTATTTTGCATTCCCATGTCCTAGACCACTTTAATTATTGAATGTTGTAGTAGTTGTGTGTAGGGATTTAAGAAGCGAATTAACAATTAATATGACTAAACCAAATCAAAATACAACACAATGTTGAGTATATGCACAAACAATTAATCCTAGTATGCATAAAGTATGATTCAATAGTGCAGTTTATGCTTTTTCATCCAACAATATATCGATAAGGCTACCATGGTGCTCTAGAAGTCCACAATCATGTTATAGTTATCAAACACATGCAAGTGATTAGAAATCTTTGTACCCTGTGAAAGGATACATTACTAGAGAGAGATTTGCAAGTTTGTTACAATGAATGATATTTAAGGATTTTTTTGGTAGTACTTTGTTATGATAAAGCATTAGGATGACTTTGGTAGTTGTAAGTGGATTATACGATTGAAACAAATGTTTCCTTATATTCCACTTTACCGACGAATGTTAATATGAATGTTAGGTGAGTAAGTGGTTTATAAGATTGAAGCAAATGCTTCCTTATATTCCGCTTTACTGACGAATCTTAATATATATGTAAGGTAAGTGGTTTATAAGATTGAAACAAGCCTCTCATTATTTCATTTACTTTACAAGTCTTAACATGGATAGATTGATGGTGTTATTGGCCTTAGATGTCTACATGGCCCTAAATTCCTTCATCAAACATACACGAAACATAGCACCATTGAGTTGGTTGAAGAGTGCCATCATGTGAAGTTGTGCATACTAAATAATAGTCATTTAAAAATTGAAGCTCATCACCACAATCATTCTTCATTGATGATTTCTTTTGGTGCTCTTATGATAGATATACACTACATCTACATGTATTCCATAAATTTTGTAGTAGGAGCCTTTATGATCTTATCTTTCTTAGTGACTTGATGATTGTGATAATTGATAGGTGCATATTACATTATGTTTGTCTACTTTCTTGTAAGGAATATAAGTGGCCAAGGTATGGATGACCTGCATGTTCATCCAACTTGGGAAATACGACATGGAAATTGATAACCATTGTCCTTTTTCATTCGGAGGGAAAATACTGTATTTTTTTCTTTCTATAACATAAATACATATTTAGATGCCCAGAGCATTCAAAAGTGGTATTAAACCCTTTACACGACATTCCAATTTCTGAATCATTCATCACAAAAATTCTAAATCTTGTGTTTGTTTAGTTACAACTATAGCCTTTTAAAAAAAGAAGAAAAAACATGTTTCAAAGTAGTACATTAACCATTCATCTAGTGATTTGTGAAATTCCATCATTATGCAAAATATGAGATAAAACACAAAATACAAAATTAGTTCCATGGTTCATGATTATATTCTCTAGTATGTCCATTCTAGATTATTATAGTATCCTAGGTTCCAGGTTCCTTGGTCTAGCCCAACTCTAGCTTTTGAGGACTCGTTTGCAACACTACCTCTGTCCCTATAAATGTGACATAGAGATGTATATGAGAAAGATACAAGTAGATTGAGAGCTTATACAAGTGTTATATAAAATTCCCGAGAGCAATTTCTTTGTGCATCCATTGGATAACCAACATTGACTATCTAAAGATTTGTTAATGGATTGCACCAAACTCTTGTACTTATTCTATAACTATCTTTAAAGCCATCATTTTAGAGAAGTATTGGTTTTTTAACCAATTCAAAAATCTTGTGATTTGAATATACGTATAGTATGCCTCCTAAATCTCTCTTGGAAGAGTCCATGGAATATTCTTATTTATTGCCACTTCACCTTGCCTATGAGGGTTAGATTTTTCCTACACTTGTGGATAGACATTTAATATATTCATGGCTTGAACAACGCATTAGGGGCAGTTTCTCTTTATATTCAAACAATTTTAGATTTCTAGTAAGCCATACTCCATAGGATTCCATGTCTGTATTGAGGATTCCAAGGTCATTGCGAGGATTGATCATATCCACCATAGGAAGTTGAGAGAGGCCATTGAAATTGAGAAGCAAGCCAAAAAATCTCGATAGGGACGATGGTTGGAAATTAAGTAAGAGTTGGGTTCCTGCCCTATCTTTGTGATTACTTATTTATTTATTGTATTTATTTGTTTAATTTGTTTATTATTATTTTTCCTTATCTTTTTTATCTCCTATGTTTTTAAGCTAATGTAATAAATCTTTTTTCTTCCCTTCTCCTTTTTAATCATATTAATAATTAAATAATAATTTATAATTTAATTTTTAATTTTAATTATTACTAATATAATAGTTTCTTACCCATTGACTTAATTAGTTATAATTTCATATATTTGACCAAAAACTAGCCATTAATATTTGTTTTGATTAAATAATATTATAATCCTAACGATTAATTCTGGAACTTGATGCATCTCACTGCTATTTAATCTTATTGATAGATCAGTTTTTTCACCTTGGTCTTGAGGATGAACCTCATTAGTAGGTTCGAAACACTGATCATAAAACATTGCCGATGTGATTTATTCGAACGCTGGCTACAAATGTCTCTTTTTTGTTGTACCAAGTTCTAAAGGCTTCTTGAAGACTTCATCCTTACAATAAATTTCCAATCCATGTTAACCTTTCCACCTCTTTCCACACCTCCTTAGAATATGGACATTCTAGCATGAGGTGAACAACAATTTTGTTTACTTGATAACAGTGTGGGATTTTGACCTCCATGGATGGAACTTGCTCCTTTTGGTCCACAATATATGGACATGTAGGAAAGTTTTGATTTTGTTATGTAGGGGACATTACTTTTCTTTTATCTGCAGTGGTCTTCCCTTTAACAACATCCTTGAAGGATACATAGGGCCCATTTGAGGTCTTTTTTATATTGGTTCCACGAGGAATCACAAGGTCACCTCCACAAAATCTTGAGGTCAGAATGAGTTGAATCCTTACGGATATTGTGATATTTGAGTAGAGAATAGTCAAATAGAAGCTTCCCTGCATATTGAAGACATTGGAAACCAATGGGGATGCCCCACTTTTCTGCCATAGTTTGTTTAAGGGAGAAAATAGTGGTGTCTCCATCGACCCAATAACTAGAACTTTTACCACTATAGTTCCTAAGAAAAATTTGGAAAATTTTTATTGACTCAACACATGCAAACACTAAGTGCCTACTCCAAATGGGGCCAGTGAAACAAGGGAGGCTGATAGTATACAAAGAAGAGACCTTGAGGGAACAAGGGATGTTGGAGCATAGATATGTTTTTGAAAATCCAAACAAAAGGATAAGACAAATTTCAATAGAGAAAAGAGACTTAATACCAGTCATATGGGACCATCACTCCGCCTCTAGCAAGTAGGAATCACCTTTTGGACCAACAAACATAGTCCCATGGGATTTTTGAACTCCATCTATATGCATTGCATAGACCAAGGATAATTCGTTGAAATATGAACTAGTCCTTCCACCGGAATTGGCCTCCTTTTGAGCCTCCCAGCCAGGATGCATCCGATTGTTCCAACTGAGGGGCGAATAAAAACCTTCCAAGTCCAACGAAATTATTAGGCAATGAAGCATACAGGCTTGAGGCAGAGACGCTAAGTGCGGTGGGGCCAAGTTCGATCTGCACAACGACATTTAAGAGGTTTGTGTATCGATTGGAAACCCTAGCAGCAAACGCCATAATTGCCTTAAAAGACCCTAAAGCTAGGTTAGCCAAATTAATTTTAAAAAATGGGAAAACCAAAGCCAAATTTAACAAACCAATGGTCATTCCTAGTTGATTTCACTATTCTGGATCCAATGGTTAGGTCATATTTAAAAAAAATGAAAAATTACAATATTGTAGTGAAAATGCCCAAATCTAATAGATTATTACAAGGATAATATAATTTCACCTATTTATATAATAGATTATTACAAGGATATTTTACTACATGATGAATATTGGATATACCTATTTTATATAAAGTTAGAGTTTCTTCCAACATAACCTAAACATTATTACCTTCAGGAACATATTCCAATAAAATTTGTGCAGGTTTCTTGGGGCTAAGGAGCAAGAGAGGCTGTTCTTAATCAAATGGGTGGTAAACCCAGTTGGGTGGTTCGAGGAGCAGACAAAGGAGGTAGGTTTAGAGGACTAATTAAACTAATATTAGAGGTATTTCTTGTTAAATTTTAAGTTCATTCATGTAAATTTGTTTAACAAATATGCTACTTTGTTATTAAATTTGGTTATTAACACTGTCTATAAATGCTACTAAGTTATCTATGCATATGTAGCTATAGAGATAAGAAAAAATAATACACACACACACACACACAGCATTAAAAGATGGTTTCCTTATTCCTTCCATAGATGATGTCCTTGAGGAGCTATATATAACCACTTAGTTTTTCAAAAAATGATGTATTTTTTGTTTGTTCTATTAGTGATTACACTTATATTCTGTGTAATTGCACTTTGCATGGTTTTAGATATATTGGCTTACCATACATTTATATTTTTGTCCATTATTTGGTGTTGCTTTCCGTTTCAACAAAAGCCACAAAATGGTCTATAGTTTTGGTATAGGGCAATGTTGCTACAACTATCATGGAGGATGGCTCCTAAGAAGGACCATAAGCTTGCACTTAATTTATTTCAAAAGATAATGAATCTATTCCTCCTTGATTATTTGGTTAAAATTTGTTTTAATAAATAAATGAAACTTCTTGTGATTACAATAACCATGCTTGAATATAATGTTTTGTTGGCTGCATATTAGGAAACATAATTTGGGCTTGGATTGAAGAAGCTTGGTAGCCTTTTTGCTGACTTATTGCAAGCATTAGGATATTGAACAAGGGCTTCTTTATGTTTTGGTTTAAGGATACCTTGGGCTATGAGGATATCATGCAACACAAGCCATTAATTTGTGGTGATAAGTGGAAAATATATTCTCATGTGAGGTTTTGACCCAAGAACGTTACCTTCTATACTTATGGCCATAGACCTAAGATTAGTTTTTTTTGAAAAGTAAATTACAACCATATGGAAATTTATTTTTATGACCTTGAATTGAAAATTTCCTTGCACCTAATATTTTGGCCTTGGTAACACCTACCTACACATAGTGCTTTTATTATTTAGAGTTATGTATGAATGATCCCTATAAAAATACACTGATATATATTTATATTGTACTAACAACCCTTTCGAACAATCATATCTCTTATTATGTTCATAGGTGCTTTTATTATGGAAAAGGGTAAGTAGATGCCAATTAAAAATATCAAAGCCATTCATGTCATATGTACTTTCATCATTTTGGTTCATCCATATGGTAGTACTTAGTAGCAATCCCAACATGTCAAGTTGCAAAGTTGCTTCAAGTACCAATTGTCTTTCACATATTCTTTCCTTTCTAGAAAAGTTGCATACATTACCATGTGTCATTAGTATGTACTCACCTTCTTACATTATCGTTACTCTTGCTTATAATTGATGTGTGATGTGCTAGAATTCTCTTTTTTTATCATTTTGCTACAAAAATGTTCCATTTTTGTCTCCTATTGTGCCTAAGACTCATTCCTTTATCCTTTATGTGATTTTGCTCATATATATATATATATATAATTGTCATTTGTGCTCTTATTTTCCTTTATGTTTAGAGTTAGGGTTGGTTTTGAAGTTATTTGTATTGTTGCATATGATATGTTATGACTACACATAGGATTTCCTAACTTGATTATTATAAGGATTGCCACCTATAGGTGCATTTTCTAGGTTAGTTCAAATGCTTAGTTATTATGGTTATGCTTAAAGCTTACAAATGTATTTCTAGGTTAATGCACACACTTAATCATCGGTCATACCTTCCAAACCTTCAAAGGGAACTAATCCTCAAACTATAACATCAGGTGACTATCAAGGTTTCATCATCAATATTATTACAAAATATAGTAACAAGGATTTGACCATTGGGAATATCCTATGACATGGTTGTGAGGATCTTGTTGAATATTTTGATGGTAGTGCATTAATGTGCTTGTATATTTAATTCTATATGATAAACTGAAAGGTTGAAAAAAGTTTTGGTTCAAATCACCTCACAATTTCATAACCATGTTGATGCTTTCGAAGCCACTAAAAGCTAGAGAGGCCCATAGGTTGCAAGTTACACTCGAATCTACCAATTAACACAAAAGAGTTTAATGACCTGGTCAACCTAGGATTGAAAGAATGGTTTGGCTATTAAAATTAATAGGGCCAATCAATATTTGTAATCATTTTAAGTCTATATGTTTGTTTCAAAACCGTTATCAAGTTTTGAGGGGCTCCACCACTTCATTTATGGAGTTAGCTTACCCCCTTCTCATATAGATCCCCTTAGACTTGAGGAGGATAGAGTTAGATTGTATGTAAATACTCTTGCTTCATAATGATAATATAACAATTAATATATCTACATACTTGTTTAAAGCTTGAATCTTATGCATGGATCGTTACGTAACATTGTTCTGGTGATTCTATAAGAGCTTGCAAAGGTCAAACCTTGAGGGGGCCCACTTGCGGTAAGGTGCCATTCCATTGGTACCTATACAAATTTATGTTTGATTTCCATTTCATTGCAATTTAATTACTTTTCTACATCATTGATTGTTTTTAGTTCCTTGTGTGCTCTTTTTTATGTTTCTTGTAGGTTAAGTTACGAAATTAGGGTGCTTGGTAATCACCCTATTCTTGGTCTCATTTAGTAAATAGAGTTGAATGGTAAAATTCATGAAAATTGATCCAAGGACCTTCCCATGTGAGATTCCATTATTTGAGTTGAATATCGAGAACATTTTCGATTCCACCCCTTATGTTTTAATTTAGATTTGTGATTGAAAATGATTTAATTAATTTTATATTCGAAAAACATTATTACATGGTAGTTAGCATGATTAAAGAAAATTTATCTTTTCGTTTATACTGCACCAAGTGCCTCATAATATTAGATATGACTCTAGGTTCATAGATTAAATGATTGTGTAATATAAGTGTGCCCAGATAATAAGAAAACACATGCACACACCATCACTTTGGTGTCATTCTTGAGGAGGCACTCGAAGAACAAAGACTTTTTCTTTAGAATAATTATAGGAAAGATATCAAACCAAGGTAACCTTAGGGAATTGTCAACTATCGCTTTGATAACCATGTCTTTGAGAATATTGCATTAGTTCATGTTATATGCATGAGAAGGAACAAAACCAAGGATCTTCTCGTGGCACAATAGGAGTCAACTACCCTATTGACACATTGAAAAATAATGAGGTAATCCTTAAGGTGCTCTAGGAACCCTACCATAGAAACAAAAATAAAACATAACATCCAATATAATAAGTGATCCTCCCAAACTTGAGTCATTAACCAATGTGGTTATTGATAACCTGATTTCAAAATATCACAATTCCGAAGGTGAAGATCTTGTAAAAGAACTAGGAACTTCAGTAAAATCAAATGAATTAGTGTTTTGGAGAAATATATACACTCGGATGGGGGGAGAAGTAGAAGAGACAAACTAAAAGGAATTAGTCACTTTTGAATTTCCAATTCAATATCTTGATGGATTAGTTCAAATGAAGAACATTCCACCTTCTTTCCTTCCTAACTTTTGAGGGCTAGATAGTGAAGACCCATATAACTTTCTCTTTGAGTTTGACATCCTTTTCTATAGTTATGATTACTCCTTTGATGCCCAAAAATTGAAGCTATTCATATACACCCTAAGAGATGTAGCTCTATGTTGGTTTATGGGGTTGGGAGGAAACTCTATTCAGACATGGAATGGGACGAGGAAGACGTTCTTGGAAAAATACCAAGACTATTGCAAAGTCTCATACATTAAGGAATATATCTACAAAATGACACAATTGGATGATGAAATTCTAGAGGACTACATTGAAAGGTTTCAATATACCTTAGGAGAACAAAATATAATGCATTGGATCTTGAGTCTCTTGCAAATTATTCTTCTTAGAGGACTTAGAGAAGACCCTACTGATATATTGAATCTTATGGGGGTTGGGGATGTTTCTGAGATGTCATATGTTCTAATTTGTGAATTGTGTAGGTGGTATTCACAGGGAAACTCAACATATGAGAGAAGTTTCTGGATATAACCTCCAAAATTTTAAAAACATTTAGATTAGGGGTCATTGAGGTTGAATTAGGAAAACTTACTAGGAAATTTCAAAACTAATATCATTAGCACCTTTAGATCTAAAATAGATACCTTATAAGAAAAAAAGAATAAGAAAGAAGTATAATTAACATTATCTATCTTCTGCTTGAAATGCCAAAAAAGACACCCCCTATGAGAGTACCCATTAAATAATATAAAAGTATGTGGAATTCGGGAGAAAAACCACACCACCCAAAGTTGTCCTTCACTACCATAACTTAAGGCAGTTTGTTAAGGGGCCAATGAGGAAATTGGGAAAATTCATTTTGTAGCTCAAAAGTGACCTTGGACACCATGACCGTTGGGCACATTGTATGATCCATCTAACATTTCACCCCATGCCAATACACACCTTAGGGTTGGTATCCCTTTATGCCTTGGAAATAATGGCCTATCTAAATTACATCATGGCCATAAGGATGTTGAGGACCTTCCTCCTTTGGAAATATTCCACTATAAGACCAACAATATCCTCCACAGTCACAACTATAACAATTTCACTTACCATCGAACCAACTTTCTAAGAAATTGCCACAACTACCTACCCAACATGTGCCTAACCCAAATAATAAAATAATATAGCCCACCTACAATGCTAAGATACCATCTTTTTCCAACTTACACCATCTCCCCTATGGATTGTAAAGATATTCAACTATGTTTAGGGAAGATGATTTATGATCCATTTGCTCCCATTATTTAGGAATAGGGTGATAGGGAAAGTTCCACTAAATTGGATAATCAAATCAATAATTCTACTGTCCAATGACACTAGTCACTACCTAGAATAGTCACACACAGAGAAATCCATTCCAAACCCCCCATATCCCAAAAATATTTCATTTATAAAAGTATCCTACCTAACCAAAATTTGATTTCTTAGGAGAACTTAGAAATGTGGGTGTTAAGATTCCTTTGTTTCAAACCATTAAGGATGTTCCAATTTATGATAAGGTTGTTAAGGAAATTTTCTTAAAGAAGTCATGTAGGAAAAAGAAATATCCTAAAATTATCCATATAATTAGAAAACTAGCTAATTTAATGTGGGCAGAAATATTCATATCCAAGTATGCGCATCATGGAAGTCCAATTGTTAGTGTTAATATCAACAATGATTCCATACCTAATACCTTAATAGAATTAAGTAAATTATAAATGTTATGACAAAATAAATTATGGAGAAAATTCATCTTATTGGGCTATACCAACAACTACATACCTTCAATTAAAAAATAGGTCCATAATAGAGCCAGAAGGAGTGTTCAAGGATATTATCATTACTGTAGATTCTTGGGAATACACTACTGATTTCAAGGTTTTACAACCCAAATTTAACCAAGTAAGATACCCATTAATTATGGGTAGGCCATGGTTAGCAACTACTACCATATATATATTAGATGTAGATCATGGGACATGACCATCTCCCATGAGGATTCCTCTAAGAAGCTTACTCTTTATCCTCCTATAAAACCTTCCCCTACTCAGGAGGACCCTCCTTGGCTCAAAACTAGTGATGAGGAGGCCCTTCATCTTTGCTTTAATTTGGATCAAGTAGTAATATTCAAAGAACATATTGAGGATGATTTAATTTTCACTTTTTCCAGCACATCCTTGTATATCCACCATTTGGGCATATTTTAGAAGGAAATTCCCAGAAAATTCTAGCTAAACTAATACGACGACTTGACACCATGGTTCCCTTAAGTGTTATAACCGAGAACCATATCTCACATGATGAAATCTATCTTGGAAGGACTCTAAATATTAACTCTAGTCCGGAACATTCTCAACATTCTCAACTTATGCATATGTTAGAAAAGCATAGTAGTGTGTTCACTTGGGACTATACCGACTTGAAGGGCATCCTTCCAAATTTGTGTACTAAACATATTTATATTAAGGATGGTTCCCTACCTATTAATCATCCCCAACGGAGAATGAATCCTACTCTTAAAGATATAGTTAAAGAAGAAATATAGAAATTACACAATGGGAATATCATTTACTCAATTTCTAAAAATATGTGGGTTCACCACTAGTTATCTTAGCAAATAAAAATGATAAATGACACATATGTGTTGATTATATGGAGTTAAACAAAGCTACTTAAAAAAAATTATTTTCCTTTACCTTTTATTGATGAAGTCTTTGATACCCTAGTAGGAAATAAATTCTTCTCTTTTCTTGATAGATTCAGTGGTTATATTTAGATTTAAGTGGCCCGTGAAAATCAAGAAAAAACCACTTTTACCTACCCTTGGGAAATTTACTCTTATTGTGTACTTCCATTTGGATTGTGTAGTTCTCTAGCTACATCCCAAAGGGCTCTTCTTGAGATATCCATTTATTTGACCAATGGCTATGTAGAAATATACATGGATGATTTCAACATATATGGGGATACTTTTAAGGAATACCTAAACAATCTTGAGAAGGTGATAATCATATCTCAAGAAGCAAACATTTCTCTTCGTCATGAACAATGAAAAATGCTACTTACTAAGGGAATTGTGCTGGGCAATCATATATTATCTACTACGATTAGGGTAAATTCCACTAAGATAGAAGTTATTTTTAAACTTCTAGTTCCGACAAGTTAGGAAGATGTGCGTAGCTTTCTAGGGCATGCTAGGTATTATCATATCTTTTTGTAAAATTTCACAAAAGTGGTATTAACTTTATTCTAGCTACCAATAAAGGCCACACAATTATATTGAACTACCTCTTTCCATAATACATTTGAAATGCTAAAAGAGAAATTGTTAATAACCCCTATTCTGCAAGGCCCTAACCGGTCTTTACCATCTCCCATTTCCACAAAAGCTTTAAACACAACTTTTAGGGTTGTATTAGTTCAAAAGGAGGAGCAGTAACCTTATGCTATATCATGAATAAGAACCTTACTTTGGTTGAACCAAATATATAATATCTGAGAAATGATTTTCTTGTTTGTACATGCTATTAATAAGTTTCATCATTATATTAATGGATATCCCATGTTTATACATAATGACCATTCTTCCATCTGCTAGCTTATGAATAAACCTTTTACTAATTGTAAGGTGACCAGATGGATACAATGTTGTAGGAATTTTACATTATCATCCTTGATAAACTTGGGAAAGAAAATGTGTGTTAACTTTCTCTCTAGAATCAATAATAATGGAGAAGTTATTCTTGTTGAAGATTTTTTTCTAGATGAACATTTATTTCCTTTACCCACTAACACCTTGTGGTTTGAATGCATTACGAATTATCTAGTTACAAGGAAGCTTCCATAGCATTTTTCACCAAGAGAATTTAGAAGTTCATATAGCAAAGTACTATACATTCCCAGGCTTAGGGGTACCTTTTTTGCATCAGAACAAATCTTACTATCAAGCGCTATGTGAGGGAGGATGAAATCTATGATATTCTTAAGGCTTGTTATGGTGATCCCTGTGGGGGGGCACTTTGCTAACAAGTACACTACAAATAGAGCATTGCATTTGGGATATTATTGGTTGGCCATATTTAGAGATGTTAAGAAGTACATTAGAAGTCGTGGAAAGTGACAATGAATGGGGCAAAAACTCATATAGTTCGATGAGATTCCACTCCACCCTCAAATTTTGATAGATCCATTTGAGAAATGGGACCTTAATGTAGTGGGGCCAATAAACTCTCCATCCAAACAAAAGATATACATCTTTGTGTGCACTGATTATGTAACTAAATGGGTTGAGGTCACGACTTTACCAAATGCCATTGACTAAGTAGTGGATAACCTTTTAAATGAAGAGATTTTCATTTGTTTTGAGGCCCCAAAGAAATTGCCACTAACAAGGGTACTCAATTCACTTCTCATCTTATTTGATCTATTACTAAGCAATTTAAAATAAAGAATAGGATGTCTTCCCTGTATCACCCTGAGGTCAATGGACAAGTGGAGGTCACTAACAAAGTGTTAGAGGCCATTGTGACAAAGAAAGTTCAACAACACCATAAATATTGGGCTAGTAGACTTCTAAAGGTCCTTTAGGTCTACATAACTATTTGGAGAAATGCCATGTGATTTACCCCTTAAGAAATTATATATGGAAAACATGTAGTTCTCCCCAAAGACTCTGAAATCAAGACATTGAGGACCACATTTCAAGTGTTCCTAGATGTGTCAGAAGCTAAATAACACCAACTAAACAAACCAAGTTGCCTTGGAACAAACCACCCTTTTTTAACAACAAAGAGCTAAACGACATGATGGGGTCATTAAAAACAAGAAGTTTAGGGAGGTAAACTGGGCTCCCATTTTGACTCAATATACAAGGTCTTTAAAGGAAAATTTCAAACGAGGTGGTTGAGATCTAAGAGGTTTAGACAATGTACAACAATGGGTCCATCAAGCTCTGCACCATTAACGAGGAACGAACTTGGGTGATGACTAATGACCATAGACTAAGGCTATATCAAAAGCCTAGGTCAAAGGATGATTTTTTCTAATATTTAGTCAAACAAGAAGATCCAAAACTTGTAAGTAAGGTGGCTCTGTCACCAACATCCACAACCCCCTAATCAACACAATTACCAACCAAACAAGAACCGTATCAAGTTCTCATTTTTTTAAGAGTTGTAAAAAATCATTCGATTTTAAAAAGTGTTGATGCAGAGTCAACCTTTTTTTTGGAGCATATTTTTGACACTTTAAATTTTCTTATATATTAAGTATGTACTTTTTTTTAAAAGTACATACTTAATTGTTAGTGATTTTCATGACAATTTTGAAAAGTATTGATGCAAATCAACCCCTTTTTCTTTGGCTTATTTTTGGCACTTTAAATTTTCCGATATATTAAGTGGATATTTTTTTTAAATGTCAGTGATTTTCACGTGGATTTTGAAAATCTTTGATGCAACATCAACTTTTATTTTTGGGGGCATATTTTCTACACTTTAAATTTTCTTATGTCTTAAGCATGCAATTTTTTTTAAATGTTCTAGACATGAAGTGATCCGATGGTTCATTCTCTCCTCGGTATTACCGACACTTGATCCATGGCTTAACACCCGATTGGTCCATGATCTCTATTTAAAGAGCATGGTGGGTCATTTGTAAGGTGTCCATTCATGAGCGAAGCTTATGTAAATTTTCTTTCTTTTATTAATAAATTGCCTGAAGTGGCTGCGTTCGCTCAGGCCGTGGATTGTTTCCTTCTTTGAGAGTTTTAACCACATCAAGAATACTTTTGTATTGATCTGTCATTTATTTGTGAGCAGTGTCGTTGGTGTTCTATCTAGATCTCTACGTCTTTATAATTCCTACATTGAGTCCCTAGGGTGGTTTTTTCAGGGTATTTGAATCCATTTTATGCATAAAAAATGTAGTTTAATAAGAATAGGACAATCTTGAAAAGTTGTATTGTCAATTTTTGGTGAATTATGGTGATAAAATGGCTATTTCGTCTATAAAGGTTTTAATCAACACACACTACACAACACAACACACAAAACACACACACACACACACACACAAAATAATAGATATATATAAAATTTTTTTTTTTTTTAATTTTCCTTTCTTTTATTTATTGTTTTTTTTTTTTTGAATATTTGAATTTGAATATTTTTATTTATATTTTGAATTTTTTTTTGTCATTTATAATTTTAAATTTATGTCCTTTTTTTTTGAACTTATTATTATTTTTTGGTTTATCATTTAATTCTTTTATTTTTGTTTTGTTTTGCTTTTTATTTTTATTTATTTGTTTTTCATTGTAGGGTTTGTGATGATGTTCGACTAGGAACTTGACCCTAATACATGTCAATTTGATAGTTGTTTTTCAATTTTTGTTACAATGACTCGAGTTTGCCTCCACGATGTGTTAATTAATTGTTGATTTTTTAGTTTTCATTGCAATGGGTCAAGCATGCCCCTAATATGTGTCAATTTGATGGACGATTTTTAAGTTTCATTGCAATGTGCGAAGTTGTCTTAGACTAATATTTTAAAAGAACTATATTTTTAGCATTTGGTATAATGATTCTTTGATTTATTTTTAAAGGTTTTTTAGCCATGATATTTGACCTCGAAATATGTTGAAAATCTAAGGTTTGTTATAGTCATGATATTTGTTTTTAATTCTATGGCTGAAAAAAGTTGAAATTTTAAGGTTTTTTCCGAGTTGTAATATCTTATCTTTAACACCATGGTTGAAAAATGCCAAATTTTTAAGGTTTTCGAGAGTCATGATATTTATCTTTAATGCCATGGTTGAAAATTGTTGGAATTTTTAGGTCTTTTTGAGTTTTGATATTTTATCTTTAACGTATTGTCGAAAACAACTAGAATTTTAATGATTTTTGGAGTCATGATATTTTATTGTTAATGCCATTGCTAAGAAATGTTGGAATTTTAGCCCCAAAAAACGTTGATGCAACATCATCTCTTTTTGATTTCGGGGCATTTTTTTTCATGTTTATTGCACAATGATTTTAGTTTTTAATGTCATTTTTAAAAACAAAAACTGAAACGTTAACAAAAAAAGAAGTGTTGATGCACCATCAAGTTGCATCGATACTTATTGTTTTAGGGTGTTTTTTCATGTCTTCTGCGCAAAAAGAAGTGGTTTTTACTGCAATTTTTAAAAAGTGTTGAAAATTTATCCTAAAGAAAAAAGTGTCGTTCCAACATATACACTTTTTATTTTTGGGCTGTTTTTCATGTTTTTTGGGATTTTTATGGCTAGAGTTCTCGTTTTGAGGTCATAGTTCCCATTTTATTGGTAACTTTGTTAATTTCTTCTAGTTCAAAGGAAGGAAAAAAAAAGAAAATAAAAATATAGTATTAAAAACTTGACTTCAAGCACTACTGACCTTGGTGATATTAGAAAACTAGTTAATGGTTTGTACCACAAAGTAAATAAATTTTAGCTTGTAAAAGCATCTCCAAAGGCACAATTGGACAAAATTCCATTTCAAAATTGGGTTTCCAGTGAATGAGGTTTGTAAAAAATGGAAAGAAGAGAAGAAAAAAAGAAAAAAAAAGAAGTAATGATATTCAAGGATAGACCCATAGAGGCATGACAAAAATTGTCTAGGTAAAATCCATTTTGTCATTTTCTAATTTCTTTTCAAGTGTCATTTTTTCATTTTCTATAGCACTTGACATATTTAATGAAGTATACAATATTTCCTTAGTGCCTTTTCTACATCAACTTCAAAAAATTATATACTATGATGTAGAATTGCCAAGGTATTTTAAGATATGTAAGTATTATTTCAAAGATTAACATAGTAAAGGTCGAAGGCTAGCTATGAAAAAGTGTTAGATAATTATGAGTTCACTAAAGGGGAAGGTGAAAGAGGGATCCAAAATAATCCTAAGTTTCCTAAGTCTTTTAACTTTCATCTTTTCACCATGTGCTTTATTATAACATCAACCACCAATCCTTAAATGTAAGTGGTGGTTGTCAGGGAAGTCCAAATTCCATATTTATTAGAGCATGGGGTTGAGTACACATCTAGAGGAGTATAAGAGGCTCCATCTCTATATGAATTTCAACTACATGGAAATTTGAACCATCTCTTTTTCCATGCACTTTATTAGTTCAAATTGAAGAGGAATTGTTCATTCACTCACAACAATAACTCTTAAGGCATTCTCTCCAATATCCATTCTTCCATTTGCTCATGTATTATCATGCTACAAGTAGAATCATTTTCCAATGGATCCTATAAGTGACTAAAAAGAGATAAGTGAATAAATACTATGAATGTGTGTGTGAGAGAGAGAGAGATGGAAGCTTGTAGAGGAGCATAGAGGTTGGGTAGATAGGAAATCCTTCCCATTGCTTATAGATTGTTTCACATTTAATGTTTATGATCTAAGATAAAAACTCTATTTGGTTTTTCTAAAGGTAGACAGTAGGTTGAATTCCTTTTTCCCACATTTTATAACACTAGAGGGATGCATATCCCTAAATATTGTCTTCTTGGCGATATGTGGGTAGTGGAAGGGAATTCCATGGCTGAATTGGTTGGGGGACTACTTGGAATGTTTTGTGGTGATTTGATTGCCTAAAATTGAGACCAATTAGGTTGAGCTAGTGATCTAAGTGCCTTGGACTAGTTTCCATTGATATGGTATCATCATAACATGATTTGGCGTTGGTACCCGTAGTGAATGCCTAAGGTTGGGTGCAAAAATCCTTGCCAACAACCAATTTCCTTGGACCAACTTGTTCAAAGATAATCCTTCCATCTCTATGTTTGAATTCAACATAGTTACCAAGTTGATGAGAACCCCTCCAATGTTCTCAATTCTTAGAGGTTGTATTTGGTGATTGTTTTATCCCCATTTCAAAAAGGTTGCTATTGGTAGCACATTTTTTTTAACGTTGATTTTTTATTTTATTTTCATAAGCATGATATGTGAATTGGTAAACAAGAGCCTTAAAATCAACTCCCAAATTGAAAACTATTTCTCATAAAATCACCTATTCTTTTAATTAATATTTTTTTAGTTTAAATTACAACTTGCTTGAAAACATGATATTGACAATTGGTATTATTCTGAATACAAACCTTAAAATAGATCGTTGAATCATAAAGTGATGTTTTTTTTTTTGTGAATAAGATAAAATATATTATTGAATGAACCGAAAAATTACATTGTTTGGGTTGTGTGGGAGAGAGAGCCTGACACAAGACCCAATAGAAATGCTTGAAATGGCCATGGTATTATGTTTTTTTACAATGCAGCCTTAGAAAAAATGGGTTTTGAGTCCTAGGGTGGAAACAATGTAGAACCCTCTTTACAACATTCTCAAAACAAAGAGTATAGAAACAGAGAGTGTAGAAAAAATCCATAGCAAAGCAGACAAGGCCTAAGTCATTTTCCTCTGCGATAGACAATCCTCCGTGGAGGAAGAGAAACAAAAAGGAGGTTGTCAAAGTTATTCCTGGTTGGTCGTTACCAAATCTTCATCCAGACTAATGGGAGTCTACTGATTTCTCCCCTCTTGCTGCACGGTGGTGTTCGGATGACTGGTAGAAGCCCTTGTGACCTATTTCTTGATACTTGGAGAGCCTTTAGCAACAGAATGGACCTTCGCCATCAACTTCTTCCTGATAACAATGTCTTGTGGTGAGTCTCAAGTTATAAAATGGCAATGGTGGATGGCTTCGACATAAATTACAAACTTCTCAGTCAGACTGTTAATCTTTGTTTCGAGTGCCTTAGTGTGCCCTTCCTGCTCCTGCATCGCTAGCCCCATGATGGTATTCATTTGCCACCAAGTTTAGATAGTTCGTACGTAGAGGTTTTCGTGCGCTCGAGTGAGGGCAAGATCCAGAATCCAGGTGAAGTCGGTGTTGACTTCCTTAGTCATGACCTCGCTTCTAAGTACATTATCTTAGGCTTCTAAATCGACAATATGTTGTTGAGTTTCAGGATTAACTGCCACTGCGTAGTTCAAAGTTGCATGCCTCGCAGAGGTCTCCGTGCGAGTAGTGGGGGGTGAACCCAGTGACTTCCAATGGGAGGCTGTGTGATTGCGCGCACCTCCTTGACTGGATCTAAGGATGGAGCTATTATTTAGGGCCATGAAAAGAGCAGAAGGGATGAGGAGCGAGAGGAACAAAGGAGCGAAGGAAAAATGAAGAGGGATGAGGGTAGAGAGGAGAATGAGGGGGAGAAGGGAGAGGGGGGAATATATAGAGGCTAGGGGATGGAGGGAGGCCTGGAGTGGGGAATAGGGGCGGGAATGGGAAGCATGCAAAGATCTAATACGAGGCGGTGGAAGAAGAGCTGAGCAGAGAGGATCTGACTGGGTGGCAGAGGCCACACAAGGGAGAAGGGAGATGGCAGTGAGGGCTCTTGTATATGGCAAGCCAAGGATGGTTTTGGGCATGTGCGCCACAATTCTGTCCTTCCTACGGTACTTAGAATTGACCTTGAAATGATGAAGGGTATGCAAACAGTTATTGTTCTGTAGAGTGGTTATCTTCGACATTAATTATTGTGGAGTGCTAACGGAGGTCACTATTCTCCAGATCCTGCCAAGCTTTGGAATTCAGGCGTAGGGTCCTTGCAGTACCCTCATTCACTAGTATGTCCGCTAGTTTATTACCATTCCTTCTGATGGCTTGAAAGTGGAGGCCTTCCATGCTATCAATTATCTATTTGATCTGCTGTATTATTTTGTTTATGTGTCAGTTTTCCAAAATTTTATCCACCTCGATGCCCTGCTGAAGTTTTTTTCCTATTTGAGTGGACAGCGTGGAATCTCCTTCCATGATCAGAGGACTGAGCTTTAGGTTGTGCGTTATGGTAATGCCATTTTCTAGGGAATGAAGTTCTGCGACATTATTTGTGGCTGAACCTATATTTCCATCCTATGTCCAAATTTTTTCTCCTTTTATGTTTTTGAAGACTCCTCCAAAAACGGCTTGGCCCGGATTACCTTTACCAGCGCCGTTGTAGTTGAGCTTGTAAGTCCCCTACTCTGGTGGCCTCCAGATATTTTTTTGTTTTTCATGTTAGGAGAGGGGGGTGACTTCGTGTACCTTGATCTGAGGGAGATCTAACATTGAGAGAATTCTTGCTTCTGAGTTAGTGGGAGGGGATTTGGAAGTATGAGTAGGTAGAGAAGTCATAGTTTCCCGGATTTCACTTTTGATCTTTGAAATTATGATTTCCTCCTGAGTGGAGATGCCACGAATGATTCTTGCGTTATGCTCCTTCCAACGTGCCCAATTGACCAAACCAGGAATTAAATTCCATGTGAATTTAACCAAAGGATGTGAGGAGAAGGTTGATCTCCAGTTCACGATGGTGCTTTGAATGGAGGAGGGATCCCAATTTGAGCTGTTGAAAACCAATAATATCCAGTCCCAAAATTTGGACGCGTATGGGCATTCATTCAATAGGTGATTGAGAATTTCTTCTTCTTACTGGCAAAGAAGGAATATTGAGGGACCGATGAAGCCTTTTCTTCTTAGGTTGTCCCACGTTAAAATATTTCTGTGCATGACTAACCATAGAAAGATAGATATTTTCGGCCAGTGCTTCCTGTCCCAGATTGAGTTGCACTTTAGTTCTAGTTGAAGTTGATCTAGCTTGGAAATGTATTTGTAGGCTTCTTTTAAATTGAATTGTCCAGCTAAATTTTTACCCCATCTGATTTGATCCTCAACAGAGTCAAAGAGGATTTGTATTTTTTGAAGTTCTGATGAGAGATCCGACTAGGCTCGAGGATTCATATGGGGAGTCCAATCCTTTTGATCCAACCAAATTCTCCATCTGTCCTCTTCGACGCTCGGTTTCCAGTACTGGCTGACTTTAGTCTTCCCTCTGTTTTGCATATCAGTCTTGATTTGGTGATATTGTTCTTGATCAAGTTCCAGCCTTTGTTTCCAAGCATCCTCCTATAAAATATCCTTGTTTCTGTTGCCTATTTCCCAGAAACTATGATTTTTAATGATATCCCTGTTCTCCCATGCTTGGTTCCAGATGACTGAACCTTTGATATTTCCATTTAGCTTGACAATTTTCTCCTGCAACAGGGAGGGGGTATACTTAGATTTAGTATTGCCCAAGGAGAGTTGGGGTTTGTAATCCATCTCCATAAGGTTTTAGCTCCTAAGGCCTTTCCCAGGAGCCCTATGTCTCTAAGACCAAGGCCACCATCTTTTTTGGGCTTGCAAATTTTTTCCCATGCCACCAGAGCCCATTTATATTTTACCTTTACGCCTCTCCATAATAAATTCCTTTGTAGGTTTCTAATTTTGTTTGAAATCACTTTTGGGGCTGCTAGAGTCGAGTACAAGTAGAGCAGGATGGCCTGTAAAACATATTTGACTAGGAAAAGGCGACCTACCAGATTGAGAGATCTAAAGGTCCAATTGGCAATTCTTTTCTCCAACTTATTGATCAGGTGCTCCCAAGTGGCCCGAGAGAGTGGCTTGTCTATAAGGGGTACTCCAAGATAAATGGAGGGGAGGGTGCTGATGGGAATGACCAGGAGTCTGGCGATGTTCCTGCGAATAGGCATCGAGGTGTTAAAAAAGAATAACTTGGATTTCTCGGGGTTGATAGTGGTTCCAGAGGCAACATAGAAGTCAGAAAGGATGGACATGAAAGAGGAAGCTTCTTTGGTTGTTGGGAGGCCCATAAGAAGGGTGTCATCCAAAAATTGTTGGTGCATGGAGGTGGGAGTAGAGGCATGAGGCTGGAGACCAGTGAGCTTATTAACATGCAAGGCAGCAGAGATTGAGCAGCTTAGCTCTTCAACCATAATGACAAAGAGGAAGGGAGAGATAAGATCCCCTTACTTGATACCTCTAGAAGGATTAAAGGGTTGGGAAGGGGAACCATTCACTAGGATGGAGAAAAAAATCTCCCCACACCATTGCCATGATCCACTTGATGCTGTCTTTGTGGAACCCAAACGCTCCCAGGACCTGTCTCATATCCTCCCAACTCATTTTATCAAAGGCTTTGGATATATCTAGCTAAATCATCATTCCATATTTTTTTTGGGATTTGAGAGAGTGGATAAGCTCATGAGAAAGGATGATATTATCCATGATTTTCCTTCCTTCCACATAGCTAGATTGTTGATGGGAGATAAGGAGAGGAATGATGACTTTAATCTGATTAGAAAGGGCTTTGGAGATTATTTTTTAAATGACGTTGCAGAGGGCTATGGGCCTAAATTTGTCCAAGGAATCAACAAAATTTCCCTTGGGAATCAAAGTTAGGAAAGTGGAGTTAAGGGCTTTTAGACAGACTTCTGAATACGAGTTTCTTCCACAAGGGCATGCACTTCCAATTTGAGGATGGGCCAATAGACTTTGTAGAAATCAATAGTGAAACCATCCGGTCCTAGGGATTTTCCATTGGGAATTCCCATGACCACATCTTCCACTTCCTGGAAGGAGACTTTCCTAAGGAGCATTTTGTTATGCTCCTTCGTGAATGTTTTGGGGATGTGATTGGTGATATTTTTAATGTCCTAATCCTGATCATTCCTTGGATCTTTGAGAAGAGAGCTGAATTAGTGAGTGAGATCCGTTTCCAACTCCTCTTGAGAGTGAATGAGATGACCATCTTGGTTCTTCAAATCCAGGATTCTATTGTTTCTCCTATGCTGTATCATTGATTTATGGAAAAAAGCGATGTTCCTTTCCCCACATCTCAGCCAATTGATTCTAGATTTTTGTTGCCACAACTTCTCTTCCTAGATTGCTCTTTCCTCCCAGATTCGTTGTAATATTTGTTCCTCTTGATTATTTCTCTTCGTGAGCCCTTCTTCAATTATGTTTTGTTGGAGAAGTTCCAATTTGTGCTCCAAGTTTTTTTTGTCCGTGATGATGTTGCTGAATGATTCTTTGTTCCATTTTTTGATTTCATCTTTGATATGTTTTAACTTTTGTTGGAACATGTACATTTTGTTGCCAGTTCTGGTGGGAGGATAAGTCCACCATTGTTTCATTTTTTCCATGAAGTCTGGGTGATCCAACCAGAAGCTTCGAATATGAAAGGCTTATTTTTCAGACCATTGGAAATTTGAATCTTGAGAGAGATAGGCCAGTGATCTGAGCCTGCTTGCAATAGGATTATCACCTCCGTTTCCCAAGAGGTAAGATAAGTTGCCTCAGATAAAAGGAAGCGGTCTAAATGGGAGGAAATTTGACAGTCTCCACCTCTTCTATTATTCCAGGTAAAAATTCCATTGCTAGTGGGAATTTCGATGAGATTGAGGTTTTAAATGGTGGTAAGGAATGCCTCAAAGTCATTTTCAAGCTTCCGAATACCACCTTTCTTCTCATACAAATTTGCGATCATATTAAAATAACCTGCTATGATTTTGAGAGGAAGGTGTAATGGATCTAGGAGATTGGAGATGCTTAGGAGCATTTTTATTCGGTCTATCACCTTGTGTGGGGCATAAATGTTAGTTATACAATCACTCTCGTTGGTGCCAATGATTCTCAGGATCACTTTTATGGAATGATGAGTGGCCATAGAGGATATGAGGTTGAACTTGGAGTTTTTCCATAAGGTCATTATACTACACGCTGAACCGGTAACTAAATTGGCTAAGGAGCTATATTGCTTGAAACAAGAGTTGAGAAGGACAGGGGGGTGAGCTGACTCTAGTTTAGTTTCTTGAATTAGAAGGATATCAGGATGATCAGGCAAGATTCTATTTTTTAAGATTCTTTTCTTCCCAGGACTGTTCAGTCCTCTAATATTCCAAGAAATGCAATTCATTGACATGGAGATGGGTTTAGAGCCAGAGCTTTTACCTTTCCTTCATTGATTGATTTGGCTCACCTTTCTTGGAGGAGCTGACTAGTAGTCTTTCGACCTCATTTTTGGCTTGAGCCTTTGAGGTTGAGTCCTCCTACTAGAATATTTGTTAAGATTCCCTTTGATGTTATGCTTTCTTGTGCTGGGTGGAGTGCTTTGAGTTTTAAATCTTCTTGGAGGAGATAAGCAGCTTCAATTTTTTGTAGCTGGTGTTTTGATATGTCATTTATTCCATTTTGTTTCCATTCCTCTACAATTATTGCTAAGTCTACTCCTTCTAGAGCTTCCTCTATGGTGCTTTCCTCTGGTGTTTCCTTTGTCTCTAGTTGCTCCATTTTTGTATCCTCTTGTAAATGATCCTTCCCTCTATTGGTGTAACTTGTGTCCCTATCATCATATTCTTTGTCTTCTCGTGCTTCATATCCTATTGGGTCATTGGGATCCATTTGCTCCTGGGTTCTATTCAATGCATCAAATTGGTTCTGACCTGCTTCTTTATATTGGTTCTTCTGGGGGATGTCCTTTTTCCTGTTGTTCTTGTTCCTGGATATGACTTTGGTATATCCTTCGCTGTCTTTTCTTTTACTTTGCTGCTCTAGAGATTGATAGATTTTGTTCATAGGATAGTCTCGGAAGAGATGCCCGTGCTCGTGGCACTTTCTGCATCATAAGGGAATATGTTCATAATCTATACTTTGTAGCTAGACTTTGTCCCTGAAGATTAATTTTATTGCTTTTGGCAGGGCCCCAAAGACATCTATGCATACTCAAATTCGGGCATAGGAAACATAATGAACCATTCTGGTGCCTTCATAAATTTTGATGTACTCCCCCAACTGGTCTCCCATACCTTTTAAGACCGAAGGAGCCCAGTAATCAGTTGGTAAGGAGTATTGGCGAACCTAGACTGGAACTCTCATGAAATCCTCCTTTTCCGGTGTGAAGTTGTCCTTCCAGAATCTCATGTATAATCCAACTGAATTGTAGAAATAGGGTCCCCCTTCAAATATTATGTCTCTGTCTTCTAGGAGGTCAAAGATGAATGTGAAGAATCCTTTGGAGCCCAATTGAAGTCCAATCTCCCCTTTGGGTGTCCATTTTCTTTGTATCCACTAGTTTAAGGCTCTTTCAGTTGGCTAGATGCCCATGAAATTGCATATTACTCCATGTTATTGCATGTATTCTCTATAGACTGCTACCCATGGGTCCTGTATTTATAGTTCTGGGATTTTCTTGGCTATGGGGTTGCAGTTATTCTTTTTCTTTTTCCTCTGTTCTTGCAGCTGCTCCTGAGTTTTTGAAGGATTTTGTCAGCGAGGAAGGGCATGTCCGAGGCCTTTCCTTTTACTGTTCAAGTATCCTTGGTTATCCTTTTCGTTGTTTCTTCATTCCTCTGAGGTATCTCTTTTTGTTGTGGGTGTGTTGTTCCTTATTTGTATGAGTTTCCTCCTGGCGAACAAAAGGGTGAGCTGGAGGCAAAATTTGTGAAGAAGGAAACTTGGTCTAGAGGCTGACTAGTGACCATGTCTTTGAAGGAGTGGGCACCAAGATGATGATGTGATTCAGCCATGGTAGTCAGGAAACTAAGAGGCCCCAACTAGACGAGCAAGGGGAGGCCGCAAAGAGCGCTGACGCAGGGATTAGGTCACGTGTGCCATTACTGGAAAACTTTTCCTAGGGTTTTCACCATCATAAAGTGATGTTATTATTATCACCCCCTTTTTTAGGGCTTACATTACACCTTATTTAAAAATGTGAACTTAAACCTTAACCACTGATACCATTACATATTGAAACATAAAATCAACCTTTTTATCAAAATACAGTGTTATAAGTAATACCTTAGTTTTCCATTTCAAGCTTAAAATTTCAACACTTTTGAGACCATGGCTTAAAAAAACAATGCTATGACAAACTAGCTCATAAAAAATAAAAAATAAAAAATAAAAAGAAGAAAACAAAAAAAAAATATTGTAAAAGACCCAAAACAAAAGAGAAAACACATGCTTTTTAAAAACATATTAAAAAAATGAACATTTTAAATAAACACTGTTGGAAACATAAACATTAGGGGATTATGTAAATTGTATCATTCACTTGAGAGGAGGGCAAAAAGCCACAAAGTTTTATGAATAACCATGAGGAGTCTAAGGAACCTCTTGGGAAATAAAGCCAGGGGTCATGATTCTAGATATTTATGTGCAATATATTAATATGAATTGTATCACACACTTATCTATCTCTTGTCCATTTTTCCATTTTCGTGAGTGTTTCCAATAGTGGTATTGAAATCCATACCCTGATTGATTGATTGTGTGAGAGCCATGGTCTTGGTGGAATTTATTAAGTCCTGAGAGTGTGCCCATTCTTTTCTCTTGTGTGCCCATTTCCATGCTTAGTCGACCCCGAGATTCATGTTGACCTATTAGAGAAATGCTTTATCTTTCGCATCTATTGTTTTTTTAATAGTGCTCTATCTCTAACCACAAAAAAAAGATTGAAAGTAACATGATTTTCCTAGATAGTATAAACCCATCTTTTTCCAAATTCCAATTATTGCTTCGACATTTTCATGACATATTAAAACTAGTACAATTTCCTTCATGAAGAGAAGATTGAAGTCTTACTATCATATTTTCAAGATATTTCGAATAAGAAACTTTATGGTTTTACTCATATTTGATCTATTGAATAGAAACTCCTAAGAATTAGCATAACTTCTACCTCAACTTGTTGTTTCAACTCTTCCTATCTACATCTACCCCTACTTATTACTTCAACTCATCTTGTCTTCTTGACGTGGCTAAAACTCATGGCACTTCTCTATTGCATTTTCAATTTGTATCATTTTGCAATTACTTCACAACCAAGATCTTGCAAACTATGAAAATGATCCAATAGTCTACTTTTTCCATGTTGTTGATGCTAACCATAGATGATAGGATAAGGTAAAGGCTAAATACATAATTGGAGCCCATGTTGTTGGAGATTAATCATATTTATCATTAGCACTTCAATCTACAAGCGTAGCGCATTAACTTCATCTTCCTGGTGAGCCATGTTGATTTTGAGCTCTTGCATTTCTTCCATTAGGTTGATATTGAGGCTCATATGTTCATACAATTTCATTTTAGTCTCCATGATATCCAAATTTAGGGTTTCTTCCTAATGGGAGCACAACGAGCGTTTTAGGTGAACCCCAAAACCTGATTAAGACTCTCTGTGAGTCTTCATTTCCACCCGAAGAAGAGGAAAATCCCAAAATGATTAGGCATCCCACAAACATGAAGAGTTTAATTTGAGGTTGAATGTATCATAGGGAGAAGGATAATCACTTAGAATACCATTTGGTCTGGAAAAGGAGAGGAGCACAATCATAATACACATGGGTAGAGAAATGGAGGAGGGTTGTAGGTTACCAAAGGCATACAGAATGGGAGCCCAAATAACACACCAAAATTTAGACAACGAAGAAGAGTAAGCAAGTCAATGTTGAAAAATATCTAGAACCAGAACACAAGATAATCATGATTTTTGCTAGAAAATAAGAAGCGAACTACGAGAAGAAAAAGGATAAGCATATGAATAAAATCAAAGCTGATAGGATGGCGAATTACCTACTGAAATTGAAGACCAATTACAGAGTTTGGAAAAAGATACCTATATACCTGATTGAGACAAACAAATACCATACAATTAGTGTCAAGAGCTCAAAATCCAAGAGTGTTTTCAGTGGATTTACGACTCTAGTTGCTACCTCTTGAAATCTCGAACCACAAGTTTTTAGAAGAAGTTGAATATACCCACTTGGAGCTTATGATGAACAAAGAAGATGAAAAATAACCGCATAAGTGATTGGATAAAGGAAGGCTCGAGGGAAGAATGCCATGAATGCTTTAGTACCAGGGAGCCATAGATTTATTCAGCTAGGAAGGATGCTCCTATGATTTGCCATTTATTGCACCACAAGTCTTCATAATTTCTACTACAGATAATTCCATAATTAGAGGAGATGGGAGGTCAATGAAATGAGGAAGACGTCGTCGAATTGTGGTACCATCAATTAATGGGAGGGGGAACCTGACCTCAGCTACATGAAACACTTCTTATCTACTTGACACACTGGCTATTTTGATGTGGCCTCCCAGACCATTCATTATTTTAAGGAGAGTTACAAACTTTGGGATTGAGGAATTGATCATTAGAAAAGAATTAGAGGAAGAGGAAATAAAATTGAGTAGGGGAGGTGTCATGGAATGCCTTGCCACCCATAGACTCCTTTTATTTTAGTTTGACTAGCTTGGAGGTTACAAGCTTGGTTTGCTTGGTGATCCGCCTCTGTATTTTGATGTCTTAGCACATGTAAAAAGGAGGGATGTTGAAATCCATCCTGAATCCTTATCACTCTTTGAGGAATTGTCTTGAGATGATTTTCTTTTGGCAAGGAGTTGTTATGGAGATGCTAGAGTGAAATAAGAGAGTCTCCTAAAATCATGAGGTTAGGAGGATTTAAGTCTTTAGCTAGAGTCACTCCTAGATGAAGCCCATGCAATTCTTCCTGGTTGTTAGTCATACAGCCTAGACCCCATGAGTAAATCATTACTAGATTTCCTTCAGGATTAAGTATAATCCATCCCCATCCTGCCACCCTTGGAATGGAACAATCTTAGTCTTCTAAGAGAGATTATATTTTCATCATATAAGATGCACATAGCCGTTATGATTATGAGGTATATATCATAAGTAAAAATACAATGGACAAATCCAAATGTTGAGTCCAATGCACATATAAATTAAGAGATCCATCCATACATTGTAGAAACTATGAGAAGCTTGAGGGTAGAGCTTTAGGGCCATATAGTAGATAATGAAAAGTTAATTAAGGATCAATAATAATAGAACCAATTGACTGCTTCCATGATGCAAATTTTGAAACACATAAAAATGTGATTGCATGATAATTATATTCTTCTCATAGGAAAAAAGAAAGAGATCTTATAGATATAGATTTCAAGGATAATTTAGAAAATAAAGACCACCCAATTTTAACTGTGAGTTAAAATTTAGTTAGGAAGACGAGGCTTGACTTCTTGGAATAAGGAAGTATTTCTAGGTTTATGATTAATTTGGAAACATGAAGGATATGTAGAAATTCCCACTGTAGATCAACAGATTATGAAATATATTAAAACACAATACAAGATCTACTTCTACAACACTTTGCGGAAGCTTAATCGAATTGAGAAAGATCAAGAGAACACATATAGCTGAGAATGAGAAATCAATCACACATAACACAAAAGAAATAACCTGGGGAAAACCTCAACCTAAAACCCCAATCTTTGTATTATCATACAAGTGGAAATCTTGTTCAAGTTACAAAAAGAATCAGTGCTCAAGCTATCCTACTCTCTCTGCAATCAAACAATACTTCTCATAGACAGTCAAAGGCTCTCACAACCTTCTCTTCTGCCCTCCAAGCCTCCTATTTCCTTGCACAATTTTTCTTGGGGTCTAATGCTTCCACTTGTGTGAATTCCCACATCACACAACTCACTTGGATCAGAAATAACTGCACAAACCTGAAGGAGATAAATCCTTATGCATGGATGAGTTTCCTTTATAGGAAAAATCCATCCAACTGATAGTACACTGTCCCTCCTCTAATCTCAATTGGGTCTCTGACTGAACTAACATGCATGAGTTATTTATGAGAGAATATTTAGTTATCTGAAGTGTAGCAGCTGCATGCATGCAAGCATTAACTAACTAAACTCACAATTAATTCAACAAACTGTTTAAATTCATCTAACTGGACTTGACTTAGTTAACTGAGACAACTAATTACAACTCAATATTACAACTCATCCTTATCTCTTTAACTGATGGATAAATTCCTCAACCAATGGAGAAACTGTTGCATGTCCCCACATACACTTCATGTCTGATTTTCTACAACTAATTAACTCGTGGTGAACTAATTAATTATTTTTCAAACAACTGCTAAGATCAGATTCGAATTTTACTTCTCAATTTTAGTTCAGGGACTAACTAAAATATGAATATATCCCAAACTGCCATTTTTAGCAATGCTATTTATAGCACTTCCATTTTTCATTCCTTGCTGCTATGTCCAACACTGGTACCCAAACTGCTATTTATAGCAGTGCTATTTTTAGCACTTCTACTTTTAGCATTTATTGTTGCTATATTCAACAGGATATCCAAAATTAATTTGAATAGAAGAGCATCAATTTGTTCATAACATCTCACTCAAGTCAAGAAAATTAGCGTGAGAAGGATTCTTTGAACTAGTTCAAGAAGTACTTCCAACAAAAGTATCTCTTTGACACATATTATAATGCTAAGGTAAAGGAATTCCATAAGTTAAAGTTGGGATAGATAACAATAGCTGAATACATGGATAAATTCTTAAAATTGCTAAGATATGTAAGTACATCAAAGATGACAAGGCAAAGACCCAATGTCTCTTAAATGGATTACCTCAATCTTACAAAGATAGAGTTGAGTTAGAGGAACTTCAAACTTTAAAAACGACCATTAGAAAGGATAAGTATTGGCATGAGCATAAGAATAATAAGCCAAAATTTCACAAGTCTTGGAAGAACAAGAAGAAGGATAAGTTTCACCAAATAAATAAAAATTTCAAGCCTCATGATGCAAATTAGCAAAATCAAATAGCATAGAGTGAAGCTTAGCTAACTGAATCAATAAGAAAGAGGCCAATAGAGCTTATTGATGGGGAGTATGTGGAGAATATTTTTTTCTTATGAATTTTCCACATTAGAAGTAGAACACTAGAAAAGTTCATAACATTATGCGGGCTATGGCCATTGATGATGTAGCAAAGATTATTCCTAGGATCTACGCTATCTTGGAAGACCACCAAATTGATTTTTCAATTAGTGGTGATTGAAGTTGAAGGTAATATTTATAAGCAATCACTTTTGATTTTAATTGACCTAGGATCTACTCATAGTTATGCTACTCCTAAAGTTGTCGAATCATGCAAGTCAAGGCTAGTTCAATTAGTTATGAGAACCTAGAGGAAAATTAGTAAATTGGTGGAGATATTTCCACTAGATTTGAATGTACTCTTCACGTGGAAAAATTTGAACATTTTTCCACTTGATTCATATGACATCCTTGTTAGTATGGATTGGCTAGAAGTGGGTTGAGTTAGAATTGATTGCTACAATAAAATATTCAATTGTATAGATGAAGATAGAAACTCCAGAATAGCAAGAGGTATATAGAAGGCCATGTCCATAGGAAAAATATAATCCATATAGAAAAAGAGTATTTTCATAGGGGATGGAAATTGAACACATTCCATGTTTTGTAACCAACATATGACAGGGGAAAACTTGAAGAATATCTAGTATTGCAAGGATTCAAAGATGTATTTCCTAATGATGTACCAAATCTACCTCCAAAGAGAAATAATGATTTATGAATGAACCTTGTGTTTGTAGTTGCACCACCATCTATGGCTCCTTACATAATGAGAACCCTAGAATTCACGGATATAGAAATGCAATTATGAGAACTACCAAAACAAATGATGTATTCAGACAAGTGTGTCCCCATGGGGAGTAGCAATTTTGTTGTGGAAAAGAAAAATGAACTCTTAGGTTATGTATTGACTATGGGAAATTGAACAAAGTGAAAGTGAAGAAAAAATATCCATTCCAAATGAGAGGGATAAAGGTGATTTCAAAAATTGATTTGAAGTCACATTATCATCAAATTAGAATTAAGGAAGAATTATTTCACAAGACAAACTTGAAAACAAGGTACAATCACTATGAGTTTGTAGTGGTGGCATTCAATTTCATAAATCAACTAGCTACATTCTTGAAGTGATTTAATATTAACATTCGTAATTACTTGGACGAGTTTGTGCTTGATGACATATTGATTTGTTGAAGATTTGAAGAGGATCATGAGGAAAATTTGTGAATGGTTTTATAAGTATCAAGAGAGCACCAATTGTATGAAAAAATCAACAAACATGACTTGTGACGAAAAAAGGTTTACTATGTGGATCACATTATTTTGGAAGGAGTATTTAAAAATATTTGGTCCATTTTTCCTTACCTGGAATTTGTCCTTTCAATCCTATATACTATAGGTCATGCTACCTCTATTTGGTAGCTTTGGACTTCATTTGCAAAATTATACATTTGTCCAACTCTGTTTAACCTTCTAGTGCTAACTCCTCTATGATAGGTGGGACCTACTCAGTTTCCTAATCCAACTTGAAATGATCATAGAGTTTTAGTTCCACATTCACTATTGAGTAAATGCATAGATATGGGGTAGATAAAGTCTAAAGGAATCATCACCCACTTTCTTCAATACTTCAAAAGGACCATACCATAGAGTCATTATCTTATTACTAGGATCATATAGTCTTTCTTTGGTTAGTTGCAACAAAACTCTATCTTCCACCTTGAATGTTTTTTCAGTTTTGTGCTTATCATGTCGGGCCTTGAATTTTTCTTGTGACTTCTTCAATATATTATATAGTTGCAAATGGATCCTCATTACTATATTATTACAAATGAATATAAAAGAGTAATGCAATACAAAATCCATCAATCACATAAATATAATTGGTGCATTACATAAACCAATATTAACAATTCATACAAAATTTGCCTTATCTTGAAGGTGATATTTCACGTGTCTTCTTCATTAACACATACTTGGTGGTATCCTTATTTTAGATCCAAGTTACTGAAGTACTTGGGATGCTACAACTGGTATAGAAAATCATAAGTCTTAGGCAAAGGGTATTGCTTCTTGAGTGTGATCTTGTTCAAATCTTTGTAGTTGATGCACATTTTCCAAGTCCTATCCTTTTTGGGTTTTATGATGATAAATGACCCTTGGTGTTAGGTATTTGGTTGAATTACTCGCTTTAGTAGTAGCCACAATTATTTCTTCACTTTTTTTCTGACTCTAGAATAAACTATCTATATAACTAAACAACCATTATATCTCATGCTCCACCTCCCTCTTAGTTGGTAACCCTTTAGGCTCTTGAAAGACTTCTCTCTATGCCTACAATAATTCCTCCAATTGAAATTTATGCTCTTTACTACATTCCTTTGAGGGTGACTTTACATTTATTGATTGATCATCCAATTTGTTCTCTCTTAAGACAAGGAATACATATTTTTTTACTTGAAATGATCAAAATTTTCACTTGGTCAGCACTAAGTATAGAGATATTTGATTTAACTTTATGCACATTGGTGATGAAATAATTCCCATCCTTGTTCAAATGATATTGATTTTATTTCCTCATGAATATCACATCCCTCATGTGCATGTAAGGGCTTCCAAATACCGCACTGCACATGTCAAGGGGTACCACATGTACTTCCAGTTCAATGATAAAAAGTGTGCTTATAAAAAATTTGATCTTACATTTTGTTAGTTACCTTGAGCTCTACATCATTATTTATCCATCCCAGTGGCTATGGGCTTGGATGATCATGAAATTCCAACCTAGGCTTGCTGATTGGATTGTCTGCTATGAGGTTGGATATGAACCAAAATCAAATAAAGCATCCATCTTGGTATTTTTTACTTAATACGGCATAGTTGTATCATCTCATTCTCTTCCTTGTGACTAAGGAAAATATCATATGGTATGAGGTTGTTTGTGAAACAATATAAAATAAAGATTCCACCTTGGTATTTTTGACTTGATATAGAATAGTTGCATCATCAAATTCTCTTCCTTGTGACGAAGGCTAGTTAGTTCCACCTCCTTTTGCACTAAAATGTAGATAATATTCTCATGCACATTTGATCCTCTCTCTACTGAGTTGCTTGATTCCATGCCAACCAAGTTGCTTGAGACTTTTTATACCAAGTTATTTTTCTTGGCATCCTTCTTATGATTCTTTTGATTCAACTCTAGGTGTAGTTCCCAATACTTATCTTTAGTGTGATATTGATATTACAATGGTTGTAGTGGTTGTTTAGATCCTTGTATTTATGTGTAGTGGTTGTATTTTTCTTATATTTTCCTTTCCACTTATTCTTCCCCTCTTTGGAAGAATCTTGATGGTATTTTTATTTAGAACTACTTGGCTATCCTTTCTTATGGCCTATTTTCTCTAGGTTTTGTGCTTGCACACAAGCCTCATCAACTATCCTAATTCAAAGAGAATAATTTATTTTTGTAGATGGCTATGTATACTGTATTGGTACTTGAGGAGTATCTCTCATTTCTTGGGTGATAATCCTAACATAATCACTATTTTCCTAAACTTGATGGTGTACTCTTGGGCACTTTACTCTTATATTTTCTTGAAATGTTGCCAACATATCCACTGGTCCTCTGCAATGTAGAAATAGGAATTAATGAGGGTTTTAAACACCTCCCACTTACTTATTGGTGGATCACCCTCCAACCTAAGTGTTTTTGTGTGGCTTTCCCACTAGGTTAATATGTGACCTCCTAGTTTTAGTTAGGCAAATGACATTTTGTGCCCTTTGTCCAATTATGGACATTGAAATACACTCTTAACTATCATAACCAATTATTCAACTTAATATCATCAATCTCACCTTGGTATGACTTGATGTTCACTTTTACTTCTATTTTAAATAGAGGTTGTAAATGAGCGATAATGTTGGAACTTGATTCCTCTTTATAAAGTTCTTTCTTTGACTCCTTTTATAGATCTTCAATATCTCCCAATTTCTCATCCGATCCAATTTCTAAGTTAGAACCACCAAACTCCCTAGAAGGTTAATTGTTTTTCACTAGAGCCACCATGAGGAGGGACAAATTGCAAGGCACATTAGTGATTTGTTCTTCCAACATCACAAATCTCTCTTCTATTGCATCTTAAGGGTTTTTATGGCTACAATCATGAACCATGGATAGGGTTCATGGCTTCCTTATTAAGAAATTCCCATATCTCACAAATTCCCATAAAAATATAAAGAATATTTCTTTGATACTAGTATGATATGAAAATTGTTGTGGATATTCCACTGTAATAGTTCATCACAATAATTCTTACAATATTTTAAAATATTTTATTATGGAGTTTATTAACTTAGATATCATATTTATTATTAATAATTGAGTGTTAACATTTATGAAATAGTTGAAATCCAAACATGAAAGAACAAGTAAATAAACACACAATCCACACAAATGAACATAATATGTATAGTTGGAAACCCAATATGGGAGAAACCTAGTTAGAAGGTGAAGCATCTAATTTGTTATCTTTTCTTTTGTTATGAAATGCAAGTACAAAGAAAGGGGCACTTACTATGGAGTTGCTTGTAACATTGTGGCGTACATGGACATTACCAAAACATTATACCTCCTTTGTTATGCTCTCAAATCCCACTCCTAGATGGTCTACTCAATCATGGAACAAGTACAATGCTAAAATGATGGAACCCATTCTCTTTCTAGTGGCATAGTGCTAACATAGTTTAATAACCATCTAAGGATAGGAATTTTTCATGTATAAACCCTCCATGAATGCTAGGGTTTTGGGAATTTTAGAATCTTCTTTAAAGTCCACATGTGACTAGCTCCACATGTGAGTAATGGCGATGATGTGGTATCTACTCATACCATGGTGATCAACTTGTAGGAGAAATAACTTCTACTTACAACATTCGATTATGGTGATTTTCAAACTATTGGAAAGTTCCTAGTGTGTAGAAAAACATCAAGGGTTCACAAATTTTTGACCCCTAAAGATGCCATTTGACACCGAAAACCATCCCTAGAGGGTTCTAGATGCCAAATATCCAAACTAAGACTTGCCATTAAAATGGACTCTACAAGCTAGTTCCTCCAATTTTCCACCCATAAAGTATTAATATAGATGAAGAAATATATAATGATCTATTATATATGAGTTAGTATCTCACTTTTGTTGGTCATTTGAGATCTTAGATATGATAGAGTCAATAGCATATATACTTGGATTTGTTGCTAACAATAAAACTCATGATGTTTTCCATGTTTCTTTAAGATATATACACATGGTCCTAACCATGAGATTGATTGGGATGTGATACAAGTGGAACTAGAGGGAGAGTTCTAGATATAGCCATTGATAATCCTTAATAGGAAACTAATAATGCTTTAGAACCAAGCCACTATACATGTAAAAGTGCAATGTGAACAATTTGGTCTCAATGAGGCTATATATGAGTTGGAGGATGCAATGAGAGAGACATATCCATTTTTGTTATAATATTTGGTTTAGTGAGGGTAGCATAATTCCAATTAGAAGGGGGATGTAACACCTTAGTTTGGACCCTTTGATATTTTACATTGGATTATGTATACTTTGTAAAAAAATTGGAGATGATGACAAGATAGAATCACCTTATGTGTAAATGATGTAAATATTATACATGAATTCCTAATGTAGATCTTAATGCCAAGGATCAATTAGGGGATGTATAGCCATACATTTCAAGAAACAAGGTTCTATGTGTACCATGAGGTAAATATTCCATGGTACTCTTAAGATATGTAAACATTATTTTAAAGATTAATATAAAGGTCAAGGCTAGTTGTGGAAGATCAAGAGAAGGGTTATGAGTCAAGTAGAGGGGAAAAGGAAAAGGGCATCCAAGGAAACAATAAATAATCTCAAGTTTCCTAAGTCTTTTGACTTTCATCTTTTCACCATGTGCGTTGTTAAAACCTCAACCACCAATTATTGAACATAGTGATGGTCCTCAACCACCATTTATTGAACATAGTGATGGTTTGGTGGGGAAGTCCAAATTCCATAGTAGTTATGAGTGCATTATTGAACATAGTGGTGGTTTGGTGGGGAAGTCTAGATTCCATAGTTATGAGTGCATAGGGGTTATTGGGCCGAGAGGCACTCTACAACCTAGTTTAGGGTGGACGGATGAGCATTAGATGTGTGAGCGTTAGATGTGTAAGCGTTAGATGTGAGATGTTAGATGCAAGATGTGAGATGTGAGATATTTTTTAAATTCAATTTTTTTATATTGTAATTTTCTTTTTTATTAATAAAGTTATGAACAATTTTTTAGATTAAAAAAAGTATAATATACATATCACATCAAAATATATAACACATAAATAGTACTTATAAATTAACATCCTTTTTACAATTTAAATTAAAATAATGATTGCTTAAATTTAATTGATAAGGTGATAAAAAAATAATATATACAATATAACAAGATTTTTAATCATGAATATTTACCATGGATATTATTAACTTCTAAATAGGCTTTTTTATAATACCATGGGTCAATACAAGAGAAATATAGAGAGAGGAGGGAGAGAGGGAGAGGAGGGAAAACAATCATAATACCATGGTTTATCAATACCACGGGCCATCTAGGCTTTTGAATATTATGTTATGGATCAAGGCTTTCAATTATTCTGTTACAATACCATGGACCATCTAGGCTTTTGATTATCATGTTATGGATCTAGGCTTTCAATTATTCTTACAATACCATGGCCATTGTGTTGGCCGGATAAATCGTTCTTGCGGACAAGACCGATCTCCCTAGTATCTAATGATATCTAGCAACAAAGAAAACAAGCAAACCTATTTCTCTCTAAACATGTTTCAATTCATTAATGAATACTATGAAGTGTAAAAGACCCTACCTCGGTCCAACGCTTGTTTGAGGCAGTTTTATCCCAACAGCTTCAAGCAGTTCCTGTTCAATAACCTGCATACACAAACAAGCACACGTCAAAGCATACCTGCGTCTAACAAAACATGTTCATTATGAAGATCGAGGATCTCATAAAACAAACCATTAGAGACAGTTCATTGAGAAAAATAAACTTGATTGTATTAACTTAATGAATAAAATAACTTTACAACCTTTGCCTTGATGTTGCACAAGTCCTTTCCAGGGTCCAGCAAGGATCTCCTCTACTTTGACAAGCCTCACTCACTTCCCAAATGACATGAAAGGTATGTGCTCTCTCCTCTCACAAGCTCAAAAAGAAAGCCTAGTTTTTAGCAGCATTTACCCTCAAGAATCTTTAGCTTTCAACCTCCCCTACAACCAGCCCAATGCATGAATTTATAGTGCAAATGGAGGAAGTTGCAGGTCTGCCATTGAAGGGATAAGTTCCTCCTTCAATGGGATAGGAACCTCATATCATGGAGTTAGCTCCCTTAGTTATGGAATGGATGAACCAAGGTGGAGCGGACTTGCCACAGTAATATTTCTTCTAGAAGTGTCTAGAAGTGACCCAAGATAAGTTTTTA
This sequence comes from Pinus taeda, assembly GCA_000404065.3. Lineage (NCBI taxonomy): Eukaryota > Viridiplantae > Streptophyta > Pinopsida > Pinales > Pinaceae > Pinus > Pinus taeda. Next base: position 241,030 of record APFE031672647.1, on the reverse strand, counting down.
AGAATGAACTCACGCCTTTTTAACTTTTACAGGGGTTCGCACCCATCACTAAATATACAAAGCGGTCAGGTTCGCAGGAAACATGACCAGTAGGTGCGGCACCACAGGCAATACTAGGAGAAAGTGCAAAACCAGGATTTGAGACATTTTTAAGGTCTTTCTCCCATTTTCAAGGCTTGACATGAAGAGCTGAGGTTTAAGACTTGCAAAAGAGGAATGTATGAGTATTGATGGACTCACACAAACTGTAGAAAGTCATGGTGACAATTTTTTGTGTAACAAGCTTGCAAACTAGTGAAGAGATGTGGGAGTTCTTCATAGTTCTGGATCTGACTCCGGATGCATGCCTTCTGCTCGACCTCTCTAGGCTTCATCATCTCTGGCAAGTGTAACAGGGCTCCCTTGTATCTCATTGTCCATGTTGGCATGTAGTCTATAGCAATATTCATGTTTGACAAGATATGTGCTCTCCTAGCACATCATTGTTGCCAGTTGTTGAGATGGACAACTGCTTTATGCAGTGTAACAAAATTGGAATACAATGCCCGCATGACTGTCTCAAGGGATTATACTTCATCTAGTATCTCCTTCTTCACCTCTACTCGGGTGGATTTTGTAACCAGTTCTCCTCCCTTCTTGGTCGTATGTAACTCCTTATCCATTCACTCATTCTTAGCTATCAAGAAGCAAATAGTCGAGCTAGTGGCTTCGACATATCCTTTGGTAGCATCAACCAATGCTACTAGGTGCTTGTCCATGTAAGACATGATCATTCATTCTTCAAACTACGTAGGATATGTGTTTTCATCTAGAGTAGACACTCTGCATCATTTCACAACTCTATTCTATGACTTGTCGAATGATATGTTGTGCATCTCTCCTTCTGGATTGTCTCAAAGGATCTCAATATCTCCTTGGTCGCTTGAGGCTTTCTCTTCTTTCAGATCTGGTGACATTGGTGGGTCAACCTCTTGATGGTAAGGCATGAGGTTAATGTCTTTCTCTAACTCTTTCTGCTCCATATCTGTATCCATGTCCTCAAGTGCTTGTTCAATATCTTGAGTGAAGTCCTGCTCCTACGACTACTCACCCTGTCTGCTTTGTGCAAGCTACTCAGATGAACCTACTACCTGTGTGGGTGCAGTTTTGTCTTTCTATACATGTTGTGCCCCCTATTGTTCTTGTCCTTGTTGTGCTTCCTTCTCCTATTTGCGTAGCTCCTATTCCTTCCGACATCTACATACTTGAGATTCCATATCCTGTACAACCTGATCTGCAATGGAAGAGTGGGCCAAGGTGCCTTCTTCTTCTGGCGCAGCCTAGTTGACAGTTCTGCCGAGATGTGGTATGACACTTCTTACATGACGAGCTTGTCCATGGAAAACTTCAGAAAAACATGTAAAGGCTTCTCTGTGCTATAAATTCGTATGAAGGTGCTAGACGGTGAGGCATACCAATCCGCTATGTTGATCAGTGCCTCGATTGCTTCCTTTGACATGCAAGGTGGATCCTGCTCAAATATAATCTTATACACCCAAGTGACAAAATGATCCGACTTTTGTGTGATAACCCCTCTGAAGCTGCATTAGGAAAACAATTTACAATAAGAATCAACAAAGGTTTCTGTTGATGTCCATGCCCACTTCATGCCCAGGAACTCCTGACGGGTACAAATGGTATCCAACTTATAGGTGGTCATGTAAATTTCTTCTTGTTGACCTTTGTGTGGCTACCGAGCTCTTATTACCTATTCCTTCAGCCTGTGAGCCAACATGTTAAACTAGTTGCATGCTTTTCCTTCACTCACCAGTTGGTCCAACATGATCACCCAAGTATGTGGGAAGTTCTTTGTGCTCTCTTAGTCGTATAAGCGACATAAAAATATGACCAAGTATTTATACGCCTTACGTAGTATCTTTTTCTTGTAAATATGGTTGGGTGTCATCTTGAATTTGGTTGGATCCTTCACTTAGTTCTTCAAGACATCCCTGGAGTTGGCATTGTTGTTGGGTATTATAAGGGTGCCACCATGGTGATCACTAGCTTCAGCAAGTGGTACATTTGCTGATAGTCCTGTGCCCTGAAGGTAGAAATCTTTATCCCGGTGACACTACTCAATGTCATCATCTCGATATTAGTGTGCGCGATGATTCAATGTATCATGTCTGTGCATGGGAACATAGGATACCTGCATGCTATCCGGTACAAGCCGAACTTGTGAATGTTCACATAGACTTGGAGATCTTCGAGTTATTCCTGAATTATGCCAAAGAATGCATCATTGAATTCCTGTCATTTCAGCTTGATGTATTTGTCTACAATCAGCTTGGTGTCTTCATAGATCGGAAAACTCATAGATACTCGCTCGACTGCTGCTGGAGTTGCACTTCCATCGGTGTCCTTTAACCCTGCTCTTTTGGAGGCCATTGATCCTAAATTGTAAAGAGACGGACAAACACCTTATATATCTGGAGACATGGTGACATGCATGGTAAGAAATATGTCAACAAAAAACAAATAAAACTTGAGGGATGACATGCAACATACGAAGGGAACTACTCGCAAGGATTGTACAATTTTCACTGGGAGATGGGGAAACTAACTGTCAAAACTATGTAAAAGGCAGTCCAGATTATTGGGAGGTTGGTTGACTACTGGAATTGCACAATACAAAATCCATACTGGCCTGTTGGGTGCTGAGATTGCACAATGTGCAATTTCAGCTGGCAAGTGATGCAAGCCCAGGGAATGCATTGTGCAATTTTCTGGGCCAACAGTCACTGCCTCTCAAAATTGTGCAAGGAATGACTGGAGGGCAATGACTGGCAAGATTTGCACATTTTCTGGGAGGAAGGTAGAGCCTTCCCTCTTAGAATTGTGAAATGCCATCCGGGTGAGGCAACAAACTCCAGGCCAAGGTTGCCCAGACCCGTTGACGGGCAACTGCAAGAAAATGAAGATGTAAATGCATGGAGATAATGAGTGTAAGCAGGGGTTAATGATCATGCATACAAACAACGAATGAAATACTCATAAAATGGAACAACATGCATGTGTGTGGAATGAGTCGTTGAATCGACGACTGTTCGTGCAAAATAGCTTCATGCATGTGACAACAGTGAGATGCTAATGAAAAATGAAGCAGTGCTTGTATAGGCTAACGTGCATGTAAATCATAACAAGCATTCACATAAATCAAGTAGACATCACTCACACAAGCCAAAACACAAAAAGCGACATAAATGCTACAAAAGTCAAGTTAAGTGGACTTACCTAGAAATAGCTGAGCTAGATGTGTTTTGGGATGTTAGAGCTCCAATATCAATGTGAAGAACGAGCTGTGAAGTGTCCAATAAATAAGTTTGAGGCTCATGATGCGCATGTCACAAATCTAGGAAAAAGAAACACTTGGAGGAAACTTTCTAAAATGAACTTTGCATGTAACCTCCAGCTGCTAAAAATAACTCCCTAAAATCTAGGGATGCTTTTTGCATGTAGCTTTTTTCTATTTCAAGAAAAAGCAGCCCATGAATGCAAGTCAAGTTTTCTTGGTCCTGGAGGGAACTGATCAACCTGGAGGCACATGCAACTGCTTTCTTAACTGAGGGAGATTTTTCGGCAATTTCTGGGATGAAGCTAGGCTGGTTGTATAGAGGGATTGCACAAGTTTTGGAAGGAGCAGCTGACTACTGCCTAGAATTGCGAAATTTCTGGGTTGAGTTGCACTGTTGGGCCAAATTACGCAATTTTCCAGGGGAGGGTTGTTAGATAGGATTGCGCAGTTTCTGGGCCCAATAGGTTGCCAGAAAGATTTGCGCACTTCTGTGAGGGAAGGTTGGTTCCCCTCCATACTTGCGTAATTTTCTGAGGGATCTTCTTAGCCAATAGCTAACCCATGTATGGGATCACATCCTATGAGGGGAGTGAATTAAGCTATCATGCACAGGCTAGAAAGATGTTGAAATACCATTCAAGCTCACTTTCTTGACAGTGCAAGAAATGCTGCTAGGATGGTTGGTAGGGAGGCTCCAAAATGAAGGTGGATGTAGCTACTACAACACTTAGTCACATAATGGCAAAACTATAGCTCTGTTAATGGACATTTTTAGTGAAAAGCAAGTCTAACACCTCCGTAAGTATTACTCAGTTCTATGTTCGTCTTGGTTTCCACACTTGCTTTATTGTAAGATGTAGCATCTCCCAAGATCTTGGTTGTTTGACACACATTCCAAGCCAAGTCAACACAGTTTTTTTGATTGGGGATGAGTGGTATATTAGTGCACAAGTAGTATGATTGTCAAATTTTTAGTTTCATCTCTGGTGTTGCTCTACTGCCAACAGGCCTGGACAGTACCTTGGCGGAGTCACGTAGGAAAACAAGCATCGCTCCGCTGCTAGCAAGCCTGGTCAGTACCTCGATAGAGTTACTTGCATCACCTTTCTACATATGAATCCTTTCTCTTCTTTCGCATTATTTATTTTTTTGAAATTTTTTCACTTTTTCATTTTTTCATTTTTCATAATTGTGCATAACATTTATTCATTTTAGAGGTGGAAAAGGGATCCCGAATTATTGAGAGAAGAAGAGGTTGTTACTTTAGAGAAGCAGTTTATATATACCTCTAAAATTCTTGTTAAGGTTTTCCCCCTCACCTTACTCTACTTAACTGAGCTGACAAGGGTTAACCCAAAAACAACCGACTAGAGTAGGTGACACTAGTTAGTGCGCAAGCGTTGTGTTTTTACCAAGGTATTTTCCATTGTCCTATCATCGACTAAAGATAAAAAGTTCTTCATGCAAAGGTAGGATGAAAAATAACAAATTATCGGTAACTACACAAATCCTATTGTGCGTTACCTAGCTTGTTCAAGAGTTGCACACGGTTTCATGCGAAAAAAACCTATGAGCGCAAACAAGCAAAAAAAAATAAGCAAAAGCAAAAGTAAATGCATAAGAAAAGTGAATAAGAAAACAAACATGCAAGGTAAGAAGCAAACATACATGCAAGAATACAAACCAAAATAAAACACTACTCCTACTCCTAAGCTAATGGTGCTTATGTCTGCTCACGTGAAGTGATACTTCAAATGCAACCACCGCGCATTGGTTGACCCATGTTGGTGAAGGCATGGTTCGCGAACAACACAGCTGTATGAACCAACAAACAAGAAAGATATTACAATGAAGACAAACACACTCCAAGTTTAAATGTGTCCAGACAACATAAGTGAGTGTAAGTGCATTCGTAGACAGAGATACACATGCAAAATCATGGATGGTAGAATCACCAAAGATGTCAGGAAGAAGTGGAGGAGGCTCAGATAGAAGGGAGTCATCCTTCACCAAGGGTTGATGCTCAAGCTTCCAGTCATACTCTTCACAAATAACAACGTAGGTTGGTTGTGCAACACCAAATCCATCGATAGCTTCATCCTCATTTACAAAAAGTGTAGAGTTTGGAATGGAAGAACACAAGACACTGCAAACGTTCAAAACAGGTTGAGAGGACACAACTTTTCATCTCGCCCTCTTTCTAGCACTAGAAATTTTGATGGTGATGGACCCACCAACATGTCAGGGGATCTCCCAGTAAGAAGTCCCAACTAGACCTTAGACTGTTTAGTGTAGGAGTCCTAGTAGTGGGTCATACAGTTTCGCCTTGACTGCGGTTGCGAGCAGAGATGTTGAGTTATGAAATGGGTATGTATTTACTCTTAATTCCATCACCTTTTTCCTCTTTTCCTATCTCATATCTTGATACGCTAACATAGTGATGGGTTATGATAAGAAACAGATGAACTACTCTCAGTTAAGATTTAGCCATCGTAACTAACTTTTAGTCCTTTTTATGCAGAGAAATGATGAAAGGAATAGTTGTTGTTCCCTAGCGACAGAACAACATAAATGAACAAAGGAAGAATGGGGTGCGTCAGTTGTGGTCAGGTCGGAGGATGAATTAGGATGATTAGCACTAAATATAAAGCGTGTCTGAAGATAGCATTCAGTTGCGAATCCCTCAAGATTGGGAGATCCTGAGGGATCACATTTATCTTTCACCTCTTTTTGACTGTAAAAGAAAAATATTGTAGGAGGAAAGGGCATCGATCTCTATTATTTCAAATTGTAATTTTAATTTATAGACTCATGCTATTGGAGAACATGACCGTATCATAATGAGACTTGAGTTCAATGATTAATATATAATTGATGTTGTTGTTCATTCGTATTATCTGAAGTAGCTCAGCAGTATTCGTTGGTGGCTAACGGCTCGACCTCTGGTGGATTAAAATGCTCCCTTGTGTTATATATTTCTAATTCTCACAAAATTTATTGGTTTGATAGTTTTCCCATTTTCTGTGAGTTTATCTTATTTTTTGTTTACCACTTCCCTATATTGAAGTAGTACATTTTCTTTACATGTTTTGCAGCACTGTCATTTGATTCTATTTACACTTATTGTAGATTAAATTATTTAGCCGTTAAGACAATGAATATTATTGATTTATTCAGTTGTAAGAGTTTGGTTTTCGCTATTGAACTCTCAGTTGACATCATTTCCATTTGGATTGCTTAGTTGAGATTGAGTGTGCTTTAGATTGAATCAGCTAAGAAGAGATTGGTTATTGCTACTATGATCTTGGTTGATTCTATTGTTAATTGAATTGCTTGTGTGAGATTTGATTACGATTTCAATAGACGATTAAGTCTTGATGCTTAGATGTAATATTTCCTTTAGCAGTTGTAATTTGAGTTTTATAAATGCATTCGTTTACTCTTGTATCAAAGTTTTGTACTTAATTTTAAGAAACATTACTCTCTGGATTCATAGTATGCACATATTGTGCACACTCTTGGAATAAAAGGACATGCCTGGGTTGATGATTAGTGTGGGTTAGTTAGGAGTTTTAAAAGACACCTTTTATCAACCAACATTTTGGCGTCGTTGTCGGGGAGAGTGTCGCCATTTTACAAAGAGTGATGTATATCTAATAATTGTTGTTGGGAAAGAATTGGATATTGAAAACAGAAGGTAAGAACCTACGTAACGAGCAAGTAAAGTACTTTCTCTTCCACCCTCTTTTCAGCACAATTACAGAAAAGTGAAGTACGTGTTTGATGTTTTTCTGTTAGAGAGAACTGGGTTTTCAAAACAGAAGGTAAGAACCTGCGTACGGAGCAAGTAAAATGCTTTCTCCTCAGCCCACTTTCCAACAGAATTGCTAGGAATTTAAGGTAGAAATAAACATTTGAATTTTTGCATGATGACTAAGAAGAAAAGACCAGAAAACAATACAATCCCACACCCCAAACCTGAAAAATCTAAGGGACTAGTGACCCTTGGACGATCAAATTTTATTGATATCATATTAAGAAAAGCTGAATCTTAGCCCTCAATAGGTCCCCGAACCGCTGCTTCTAGACAACCTACTATCTCCCTTTGGGCCATAGGCTCACCATTTGTAGCCTATGCTGAGATCCACAGTAAAAATGAACAGATTGAGCAGAGTTTTCAAGATATTGAAAATTTGTGACTAGTTCCCTCACAAGAAGGGAATTCTTGCAACATCCATGAAGGAGAAGGAGAAACATGGGAATCTAAGGAACCAAGATCCCCTAAGGTAGTAATTGAGTAGAGGACACTCAGTATCCCAAATCAAGGGAGTGTTGTTAGGATCATTCCTGCCTCCTCTAGACATCCTAGGGATAACTCTCTAGCTCCAGACATCCCGGAAGGGTACTGTCATATCTTTGATCAAATGGCCAATAATCCGCAAACACCCCAGACCTCTAAATTACAGTATCCTATTGTTGACACAGCTGTCAACACCCCCATGAAAGCTATCCCTATACAAAATATTCCCACCTTTCATGGACTTACTTCAGAAGATCTGGATGTGTTCTTGTTTGAATTCGGCATCCTATGTCGGGGTTATGATTACACCACTGACCCCCAGAAACTAAAGTTGTTTCCCTCCACTTTAAAGGGCGCAGCCATGAGTTGGTTTATGGGACTAGGTGGGGGCACCATAAATGATTGGGACCAAATGAAAATTGCCTTCCTTAAAAAATATCAAGATTATTGCAGATCTAGAGAACTAAAAGACGAGATATTCTAAATGGTACCAAGGGGGAGTGAAACTTTGGAAGAGTAAGTGAAGCGTTTCCAATATAACCTCCAAAGGTCTCCCTACATAAATCTGCCTAATAATTTGCTAAAAAGTATGATGATTAAGGGGACGAAAGACCAGTGGATAGAGACATTAAATATTATGGGTAAAGGTGATATCTATCAAGAATATTATGCTAGCATTATTGATTTGTGTATCAAGTGCTCGAGGGGCAGTACACGATTAAAACCAACTGAACGCGATATGATCACTAGGGACAACAAAACCTTTGATGGAAGCATTACTCTTACTGAAATCGGCAACCTGCGGGAAGATTTCAAAACAGATATCTTGGGAACCCTGACAACACAATTAAACATCATGCAAGCCAAGCATAAGCAAGTCGAAGCAGAACATAACCTAGTTATTTTTTTCCCTCAATGCAGGAAGAAACATAGTCATAAATAATGCCCACTGAATGGTACATACCTGTGCCATATGCATTAAAGAACATGCCATAGAAAATTGCCCATCACTCCCAAGATTAAAAGCAGTCTTCAAAGAGGTAGAGGAAGAAGCAGAACCAATCTACCTATTAAATCAACGTCACCAATGGCAAGCACGACAAACAGGTATGCCTACCGACCCATCTTCATTGTTTCAGCCTTCACAATATAATTCTCAGCAATACATAGGGGCTACATGGCAGAACTAGCCACCTTTTCCTAATTGGTAACCTCAAGAATTTTCTATGCCAACTTGGTCCAATCAGTCAAATCCAAACAATAGTTGGCCAAATTCCTCTTACTTTCCACCATTCTGGCAGAACAATCCATATCCATGTCAATGGTCCCCCTCCACTTCACAAAACCAAAAATGGAAATCAAGCTAGCTAATACCTATGAACTAGCCAACAAGGACAATCCCCCTACCTCAACCTATGCTACCAGCACCTTACACGTTGCAGTAGAATCCTCAACCCAATCTACGACCACAACTCCCAGCCCAGCCCAACCCAAATCCTAACAACAGACCAGTCCAGTTGATACAAATTATTGAAGGTCTGGATCTGGAAACTGAGGTGAGAGAATGTAATGAAGTCAAATTGAGGTCTGGATGAATAATCGAGTCAGATGATGATAAAAATATATAATTGGAAGAACCACTACCTGTAGAACAAACACCTCAAATGGAGAATAAAGTCAAATAGAAAAGCCACAAACAAACTATTACCTCTTCTCCACCATTCCCAAAAAGATTGATTATACCTTGTCCAATCGAATATCCTAATTTCGATCTCTTGGGAGAATTAAAAAATCTTTCTGTAAAAATACCCCTCCTCCAGGCTATTCAGTACATTCCAATCTATGCAAAAAAACATTAAGGAATTATGTACCAAAAATCCTACGAGGAAAAAAAAAGTAACACCAACTGTCCATGTAGTCAGAACTTTGTCTGATTTATTATTGGGTAGAGAGATACTGGTGAAATATGAAGACCCAGGAAACCCTATTATCACAGTACATATAAATGGATGTTCCTTTCCCAATGCGTTAGTCGATCTAGGGGTAGCCATTAATATTCTCACAACAACAACCTGTCAGAGACTTGGCATCACAGCCTTAGATCCAACTATGATCTTCTTGGAACTTGCTAACCGATCAATTATTAAACCAAAAGGGACATTACAGGATGTAATGGTGTATCTAGATTCTTGGGAGTAGCCAGTAGATTTCTTGATTATTAATCGTATAATCCGGCTAGATGGACATCCTCTAATATTAGGAAGACCTTGGCCAGCGACTGCAGATGCTTATATAAGTTGTTGAATAGGCAGTGTGACCATAACCAAAGGAAATAATGTGAAGAACCTAGATTTATAACCTCCAGCTTAGCCAACCCTAACCATAATAAAATATAGGAAGCAACCTGTAACATATTTAACCAAAAATATTTGATCACCACTAACTGTAACAGATGCTCTTGAATTTAAGAATCAAACAGAAGATGACATTATTAACACTTACATTAACCACCCAACTGTCGTATTTAATCTAAAATGTCACATGATTGAAGCAGCCCTGGATAATGAAATTGAAGAAGATCCTTTAAAAGATATAAATGACCAAACAATACCAACAACAATTGTTTATAACAGCAAACCCATTGAAATTGAGCCAGGGAAAGTCCTAAACATTAACAAAAAGCTGACTGATGACTAGCAGCAGAGGCTTATCCAACACCTTAGGAATTATAAAGGGGCTTTCGCTTGGGATTACCCAGATATGAAAGGGATTGATCCGCAATTATTTATGCACCACATCTACATTGAAAAATATGTGAGACCCATTCAACAACCTCAACAAAGATTAAACCCTCACCTAAAGGATGTTGTTAAAGATGAACTACAAAAACTGTTAGATGTAAATTTCATCTATCCTATATTTCATAGCAAATGGGTTTCCCCATTAGTTGTGGTTCCTAAAAAGAATGAGAAATGGTGTATATGTGTTGATTACAGAGAGCTTAACAAGGCAATGCAAAAAGATCATTTTCCCCTTCCATTTATTGACCAGGTTCTAGACACATTGGCAGGTAAAAAATTCTTATCTTTCCTATATGGCTTTAGTGGCTACAACCAAACCCAAATTGCCCCTGAAGACCAAGATAAGACTACCTTCACCTGCCCCTGGGGGGCATTTTCTTATAGGGTATTACCTTTCAGACTGTGTAATGCACTTGCTACATTCCAAAGAGCCATACTCAGTATTTTTGTAGACTGGACAAATGAGGGATTAGAGGTGTACATGGACGATTTTACACCCTATGGAGATGAATTCGAGCAGGAATTACAGACACTAGAGAAATTCCTAGAAAGATGCATTGCTACTAAGCTCTGCTTAAGCCACGAGAAATTCCACATGATGATGACCGAAGGCCTGATCCTGGGTCATTACATCTTAGTAGCTATAATTCAGGTAGATCTAGCAAAAATTCAGGTAATCCTCTTACTATGTACCCCCTGCACTCAAACTGAGGTACGTAGTTTTTTCGGATTTTCTGGATATTATCGAAGATTTATAAAAAGCTTCTCCAAAATTGCTACACCATTATAAGCTTTGACAGGAAATATCGATTTTATATGGACTGACAAATGTGGCATTGCCTTTGTAGAATTAAAATGGTTAGTATCAATAGCCCTAGTACTACGAGGCCCGAACTGGGATTTTCCATTCCAAATTCCATCCAATGCATCAGATATGACCATTGGAGTAGTTCTTAGCTAAGAGGAAGAAAAGAAACCCTATGCGATATACTACATTAGCAATAATTTAACTCTTGCTGAGTTGAATTACACAATGACCGAGAAAGAGTTTCTAGCTGCAATCTACACTATTAACAAATTTAGACACTATATAGCAGGATATTAGCTAGTGTTTGGCAAAGAACCTATCTTCCCCATAGAATTTAAAATTCAGACATTGAGGATAACCCAAGAAATAGGGTTGGATTTGAATGAGGAATAGGTTAACGGACTACATCAAATCAATGAATTGGATGAAGTCCAGCTATCAGCTCTTCAACGTACTGCACTTATTCAACAACAAAGAGCAAAATAGCATGATGCCCTCATCAAGAAAAATATATTCCATGAAGATGATTGGGCACTTCTGTATGGTTCTAGGTTCCAGGATTTCCTGGGCAAACTCTAGACTAGATGGTTAGGTCCCTACAAGATAAAAGAGGTGCACGATAATGGCACCCTTACATTAGCCACCATTGATCAGTTTGCTTACTCTTTTAAAGAAAATGGGCATCAAGTACGCCTCTACCACAAACCGCTTACAATGGAATCCTTTTGCCAATAGATACGCGGATATTCTATGATAAAAATTCTCACTGAAGAGGTCAACTCTTTGACAACACCAGTCCAGTGAAGAATTTATCTTTGAAACCTATACATAAAATTGCTTTTCTATTTCATTTCCTTAGAACAATATAGATGATTGTTTGTCAGGTTTTTTCCTGTTTTCCTTTGTTGTTCCCTATAGGGAACAACACTTTTCGCGTTCATTTTCTTTGCTATTCCCTGTAGGGAACATCACTTTTGTTGAAAATAATACTGAGAGGGGGGGGGGGCGGAATCAGTATTAACCTAGTCCTTTTACAAAATCTCCTATGTTACTTGAATAATTTTTGCATATCAGTACTAATAAAATAATGAGCATGAAAAAGAAAAACAGACGTCACATCAAAGAACACAGATAATAAGGTGGAAACCAATGTGGGTGAAAACCACCTGCTGCATATGTTCCTTCTTTCAAATTAGAAACTCCTTTTACAATGGTCTTGTACTGGTGCAGTCCTTTACCAGTACGCAGGCTGCAACTTGCAGAGAGCTACAACTCTCTCTCGTTTTCCAGTCTTTCCTGGAAGGGAGCTACAACCCCCCACTTCTTTTCAAGGACCACTTTTCATAAATTTTCAAACTGGATCCATAAGCATCAAATGATCATCAAGTATAAGAAAATCACCCAGTCAACTGTAGTACCCTGATCACCAATAATAGAACCAACCCAGAACACAACAATGATAAACAGAGATTTCAAGAGAAGTAAGCAGCTTCACCCATGTACAGCCTTCTTACAGTACGTAGGTAACTCAACTGCTCACCTGCTTACCTACGCAGGTAACTGAACTGCTCACCTACTTACCTAAGCAGGTAAGTGAACTGGTGCACCTGCAACCCTTCTGTGCTTGCGTACCGGCGCACCTGAAACGCTTCGTCCCAGCGTATGTACGCACTTTTCTTTCACTGTACCTGCGTACCTTCGAGCATAGATAATTTCAAGACTTCAAGAACAACCCAAACAGTCAGATCTACAGATCTGATCATGCGCTGAAAAGATCTCAATTCATCAATAGATTCGCCTTATTTAGATCTAGACATTACACCCAAGAGATCATGATATTTCAGATCTAGCTCTCATAAGATGTTCAACCCAAGCACATGCATAAGCCAAATGATCTTCTTTGCTTTATATAGGCAAGCTCCTCCTAAAAACATGGATCAATACCACGAGCCAAAACCATAGGAACACAAATATCGTCGGCTAGTTAAACATAAGAAACCCCACGTGTGTTTTTCTTTGCCTTGAAATGTGTGCACTGGGGTACGCACCTCCTGGACGGCTTATCTGCATAT
>APFE031672647.1:200270-217990 GCA_000404065.3 Pinus taeda | reverse complement strand
CCCTTCACCTCTATTAACTATAGATTATTTTCGTCGGTTGAAATCGATATAAGTTGTCTATTTGATTAGACATTGTGATCATAAGCTAAAAGGGGTAAATGCCCAAATAAGAACTTTTCTTTTATGTGGAGGTCATATTATTAGGTGTATTACCGTCCTTGCAATCCACTACTCTGAGAATGTTTCTTGAATTCAATTCTTACACCTTTAATGCCATAAGTACAAATGCCCAACAACCACTAAAGATAATCAAAGCACTATTTATCTACTTTGTCATGCATGACAAGTGCATACCACTATGCGATGCATACATATACATATCCATTAAAGCATGCTAATCGTACTTAAATTCATTAACCATGAAAAACATATGTAAGTACATGAAATAACATGGTGGAAAAAAACATAACCATAATAATAACCACTTATATTTTCAGATGAAGCACCAATTAGCTATAAACCTAAGATATTTCACCTACTAATAGATTGTGTTGCTCATAGTCTCTCAGTAGTAGATCACCTCCAAGTTAGGGCTATGAATCCATTGAAAAGAAAGACTACATAAAGCCAACTAATGTCCAGAGAAAACACCAACTAGCCACAAGCCTAGGTACTTGACTCCAACTACCTCTAACCTACAATCTCTTATCCCCCATAAACCTATACAACCTAAGGTAGTGCACCCATTTCTCTGCACCTACAATCCATCAAGTTGTTCCATTTCCCTTTTAGGGCTTCGAAATCAAGTCATCTACGGAATCTCAAAGCTTCATGGCATTTAGGAGTTCCAATCTCCCTCATGAGTCTCCAAGTACCTATGGGATTCTCACTAGGGAAATCTATTCCCATGTCCCAAATCCACTTAAGATAAATAGGGTAATAGAACCACAGGGTCACCCCCCTCTTCCTCCTCCAGGAAGTTTCATAACCAACCTCGATTAAAAGGATGGAATGTAATGATCAAAATGAATGGAACAACACTAAAATTTCCCCATTTATATGCATGTGTCCTTTTTGGAAAGTGACACTTCATTAAGTCACTTTATAGACATGGGATAAAAACATGTCATTTTTGACTTTAGGTATACTTTAATAAGGGCTTAGCCCCTCATCACTTAGCCCTTACTCGCTTTTTCCACTTATGGAGTTCTAAACTCCCATACTCTCTTGTCTAACTTGGTCTACAACAATGGTATATTTTATTAACATGCATATGATTACATATTTACAAGGCTAGGATCTCTGGCGTTTTAACACATAAGTTCACTAACCTAAAATCACATAGGCACTCCAATCTCAAAACATATGAACATAGACACACTAGCCTAAAACACATATATACATGGGCCCCAAAACACTTCCTAGCTCACAAACTTAAACATGATATGTATGATACACACATGGAGCTAACATAGGGTATTACACATTTAGATACCATGTTGAAGTTATGTGGTAGCTTGGACATCTTTTAAAAAATTTAATGATTTGAAAGCCATGGAATTGATTGTGGAGATCCTCTTAGATCATCACATAATTATGATTATATTTTACATCAAATAAATTAATTTCATAACAAAGTTTTTTTTTCTAACCATAAATTAATAAATCATTTACAACCTTTTGAATATGTTTTCAACCATAATATACATGATAAATGGTGACAAAATTAAAATTTAACTTAAATAATAATAAAAATATCAAATTTCAAATGAATATAATTTTTAATTTCTTGCCCATTGAAACATAGAGCAGAGAGCAGATGGTGTCAAGGTATTCTATTAAGGCACTCTGTGGTGTAAAGGTTCTCGGTTTAAATCTCCATGTGAAAAAATCCAACTATACTAAAGATTGATGTGGCCTAGATTAAATAATAATATTTAATAACTTAAATACCCCTAAATTACAACTACACAAATTAAAAATATTAATCATCTCAAAACTCACATAACCTAATAAACAAAACAAAAATAAATACATAAATTCCCTATTATATTACAACTTCCCATAATCAAAATGAAATTTGTTACACTATCAAACAATCCCACTCTACATTATATACAATACCTTAATCACATAATACTAAAGTTGCATAGTAACATTATAAAATAAATAAAATAAAATTTATTAAATCCGAAATTACAATTAGCACAACCCCTGCCGAAGAAAAGAAAAAGACACGTTGTTTGCTTATGGTAGTACACGTGGAAAACAATTTTTTTTTCACACAAAAGTTTCGTATAGGAGAAGTAAAGGCAAGTGAAACCCATTTCTGATCAGAGAAATTAGAGTTTGGGAGCAGCACTGTAATTTTCCATTACCATCTCCGTCTCCATGGCAGGAATTCATCTGGATCATGTGGCGAGGTCAACAACGGACGTCCAACGCCTTGCGCGGTTTTACGAGGAGGTAAGCCTTGCCTTCATATTAAGATTTTATCTATACAGCTGGGTTCGAGACATTGAAGCGCTCTCTGTCTCACACATATATAACTGCTACAGGTTTTCGGGTTTCAGAGAATCGATGTGCCCAATTTTGGGTTCGAGGTTGTATGGCTCAATACTGTTCCGCCCTCGTTTTCTTTACACATTATTCAGAAGAATCCCAACTCAAATCTACCTGAAAGCCCACACAGCGCAAGCCCTGATGTCGAGTATGTATATATATATATATATATTTAAGTATTAGTGATCTTATAAAGCTTATCTCCAGGTTACATATGTTTTCCGGGATAACCGTGTTCGTTTATGAGCAGGAAGGATCTGGAACTTCTGCCACGCACCCACCATATTTCTTTAGGCGTGCCTGACTATGATGGTTTCGTCAAATCCCTGAAAGTGAGTGTACTGTGTTAACAACACATAAATCCTTTTTAAACCTGCATCTATTGAACAGGGGATCAAAGTAGCATAATTTCACTTCACATCTGTTGAGCAAGGGATTAAAGTAGCATAAATTTACTTTATCCCTGCAACATAAATAAATTCACTTCACCCTGCAGCAAGGAATTAAAGTAGCATAAATTTACTTTATCCCTGCAATATGGATAAATTCACTTCGCCCTGCAATATGGATAACAAGGGAATAGATGTAATCTTCGCATCTCTTCTCAGTCAGAGCAAAGAGACTTTACTAAATGGGAAGGGATTTGAACTTTGCACCTATCCGTGTAAGAGGAAAAATGTATTTTGCAATACTCACTTTATCACAATCATTTTTATTATTGAGAAGAAAATTTCAACTTTAAACTTCCCTGCAAAACAGTATTCATGATATGTTCACTTTAACATGATAAGAGAGATATGCAACAAAATTCATTTTAATATGGAGAAAAAGAGAGATTTGAAAATCAGAAATTTGAATTTTGCATCTCTTTCAAACAAAGAGCAATCTCCAGTTCAACCAAAGAGATTTGTATCTTTCTGGTTGAATGCTGCATCAAATAGATTTTATCTGTAAAACAAAGAGACTAGATTTGAATTTTGCACCAACTAGAATAACCACTTTAAAGAATCTATCTGGTTGAGTTTTGTATCAAATAGATTTTACCTATAAAAGCGAAGAGACTAGATTTAAACTTTGCAGCAAACATATTTTACTTAGTGTAAGAACAAACAATAAAGAAAGATCTGATTAACATGGTATAACTAGGTAAGTTTTGGGGAGATATCTGAACTTTGCAACTTTTTTTATGGAAGAATAAAAACTTCACCAATTACCATGTAAGAATAAAAAGTTCTCCATTTACCATACATGAACAAAGACTCTACCACTAATCACTAATGGGAGAGATTTAATCTTGGACCTTTTGCACATTTGCTATCCAAGAGTAAATAATTTACTAATTGGTCAGAGGCGTGTGGAATCCTCGAGTTTCTTTAGGTTGTTCAAATATGGGAAGTAAGATAAATATTAGACAATTTTTTTTTTAAGTTAAAAGGTTTAAAGTTATGAATATTACCATAAATTATATTTGGTGCAGGAAAAGGGAATCCCATTTTATGAGAAAACACAACAGGAAGGAAAAATAAAGCAAGTCTTCTTCTGCGATCCTGATGGTAAGTTCCCTTGTATTTGTTCTTTTTCCCTCTCTGCCGTCACCATGGTAAGTTGGTTGCCCTCCAGAAATTGACAGCTTCCCTGACTTCTAGCTTGGAGGGGAGAATTTCTGATCAAAATTTCTATGGAATTCTTAGCTAAAATATGTTATATTCTTGTTCTTGAGCAAAACGTAGTATCTACTCCTGGCTTCAAAGTATGAGATGTTATATTATTGTCTGCTTGGCAAGGAATATAAGAGGTCTGTGTTTTGTCTTAATTTTTAATAACAGGGAATGGCCTGGAAGTTGGCAACTGGCCTAGACGCCAGTAAGGTGCATATTCCTTCTCCACTTATGGAGGAATGCGATTCAATTGGTGGATTGATGTTACTACTAGCTTGTAGCTGTAGTCAGCAAGTTATCCAACCCTGAGGCCCGAAATTGGCAGGCACTAGTTTGAGATACATGAGGTACAAAGCAATACACAGAAGAGAGGTTGTAATGTGGTGATCATCTAACTATAAATAATATTATGAAGATAAAGGGTTTTGAAGTGTGTAAAGGACCTGCAAATCTAGTTAAATTTATTTGTGAATTTTTTCTCTTAAAATTGTTATTCTTCTGATATTTTCATCATGATAATTCTGATAAAAATATTTTATTAATTCTCAAATGTAGAATGAATATATTAATAAATATATGCCAATATGTAGTATTGTTTTGTCTGTTGTTAACCTTATTGTGCCAAGACTTTAAGATCTTGGAAAAGGTCTGACTGAAAGGTGATAATCTGTTGATTGTATCAGCCTTATCATTTAGGGATAACCCTTCACAGAGTCTTACTAGTAGGACCAGTCTGCATGTCAACTAAGGTCAATCGTTCAAAGAATGGTTAATCCTGCATGTGTTAGCCTTATTGTGCCAAGACTCTAACGTCTCGGAAAAGTCTGACTGAAAGGTGGGAATTTCTTGTTTCTATCAGCCTTAGAACCTTGGGAGAACCCTTCACAGAGCTGCGGTATGAAAATGATTTCCCTAAGGCCAAATGAATTACGTGTGTTATTCTTATCATGCTGGTCTTGAACACAAGGTGGTCAAGTCTTGATTGCGTCAAATATGTAAGACATTTTAAGTCCTTTTAAAGACCTTTGCTTTCAATATGTCTATTATTAAGTGATAAGCATGTTGACCCTTTGTTCTTCCCAAATAAGAACAGAAACTTGGAGAGCTCTCAAAACTAACCCTTCGTTGATAAGGCCTTTCAGGCATTCATATGGATTTCCGTTTCAAGACCAACAAAGTTGAGTATGGCT
The DNA here is from genome assembly GCA_000404065.3 of Pinus taeda. Taxonomy (NCBI): domain Eukaryota; kingdom Viridiplantae; phylum Streptophyta; class Pinopsida; order Pinales; family Pinaceae; genus Pinus; species Pinus taeda. The sequence continues at coordinate 212,640 of APFE031672647.1, read as the reverse complement.
TTATTGGGTTGATACCAACCTTTCAATAGAAGGATCAGTTAAGACTTTATAAGGTTGATCCTTTATCCTTTAAGGTCAACCTACTTAGTAACGTTGTCCTTGTAACCTCCTTGAAAGGACCAACCCCATTCTTCTAAACAATAAATGTAAGACTTTTCATTCAACATTAAGGTTGGTGTAGGACGGACTCCAAGAAGGGTTAACCTTGAAATAAGGTTGGTACCGTATTGAGTCTCTATCAAAGTGGTTAGTCTTTTAGTCACCTCCTAAGTTAGGTTAAGATTAAGATATTATTGGAGCACATCTACAAAATTTGTAACCTTCCTCAGAGGGAAGGAGCGAGCTTACAACACACTTGAAAGGACCTTTTACAGAAACTGGGTAATACCTTTTTATAGGGATTCAGTGAAACCTTTCCAGATCTTTTGAGTACTGAGATTGTCAATCTGAAAGCCGCTTGTTTGAGAAGGGTAATACCTTTTTATAGGGATTCAGTGAAACCTTTCCAGATCTTTTGAGTACTGAGATTGTCAATCTGAAAGCCGCTTGGTTGAGAAGGTTTTAGGTATATTTGTTGTATTTGTTTACCTGAGCAAGACTACCATTGAAGGCAAGGCACATTCAGATAAGTGAGATCTGCCTTAGAAGGAAAGAAGGCTCAGAAGTTTTTTATTTTTATTTTTCTAATTGAGTTTCCATTTTTGAAGATATGCTTCATCTCGATGGGGATGATAAATATTCACATGATTATTAAATATATACAAAGACATGTTAGATCGAATCAAGAATACTTATTTAATACTCATTTTTTAAAAATAAGGTTTGCCGAACCTTAAATTAAAAATAAAATATTTATATTTTGAAATGAGTTATGGTTTTTGGGTATTGATAACGCATGGTAAAAATAAAATATTTATATTTTGAAATGAGTTATGGTTTTTGGGTATTGATAAGGCATGGTACAAGCATGATATTGCAACAAGCTTATTTAAAAGTTAATGGTGTTGCAACAAGCCTATTTAAAAGTTAATAATATTCATGGTAAAACAGGGTAAATATCTATAGTTAAAAATATTGTTATATTAATAAGTATTAAGTTTTAAAAAAAATGTTAAAAATTAAAATTAAAATAAAATATTTTTATTTGGAATGAGTTATGGTTTTTGGCATGTTGTATTATGAGCCATGGTATGACCTATTGTATTTAACAACGCTTAAATATTATTATACTTCGAATATTTTTAATTTTATTTAATATAATTTTTTATTCCTAATATTTTTTAAAACCAATAAAAACGTCATCAACTACTTAGAAAGCCAATTTAACATTTTAAAAAATTAAATATATTTTTTATTTTCAAAATATTTTTTTAAAACTTCATAAAATTGTTTAAATTTTTTAAAATAAATTGAAAATAATTTTTTTTTACCAAAATTAAAAACATTATAAGGCAGCACCGAGAGATAAAATCTCTAAAGGTGCAAACCTCTTTTATGAATGTAAAAATTGATGAAATGATTGCACCTCCAGAAATTTGATCCCTCTCGAAAGCTTGATATATCCAGAATTAAGATGGATTTAGGTTAGTGTTAGTTTAATTACTAATTTTGATTTTTAGTTTATTTTTTAATTTTATGTAATTTGAGTCAAAATGTTTTAATTACTAATTTTATTTTTTATTTTCATTTTTATTTTTATGCAATTTGACTGGGTCTTATATAACATAATATAATAGAACAGTCTATTGGCCCATATATATATATAGATAGATAGATTGTGAAATGAGAGATGATTTTTTGGCATGTGGTATTGATGAACCATGGTATGGTATGGTTAATAATATTCGTAGTAAAGTAGGGTGAGTATCCATGGTTAAAAATCTTGCTATATTGTAAGTAGTATTATTTTGATTGCGAAATGAGAGATGATTTTCTGACACGTGGTATTGATGAGCCATGGTATGGTATGTTTAATAACATCCATGGTAATGTAGGGTGAATATCCATGGTTAAAAATCTTGTTATATTGTAAGTACTAATTTCTTATGTGTTTATTAATGGAATTTAAATATTGTTACAAAATTATTATTTTAATCTATATGGTAAAATGAATTTTAATTTATAGCTAATATTTATATTTTATATATTTTAATGTGATAGAGGTGTATATATATCTCAAAAGTAGTTATAAAGAAATGTTATAAAACTAGTCTAGATCCATCTTGACTCTGGATCTATCAAGCGCCGAGAGAGATCAAATCTCTTGAGGTGCCAACCTCTTTTTTGAGTGCAAAACTTCGGGAAAGGATTTCACCTTGAGAGATTTGATCCCTGTCAGAGCTTGATAGATATGGAGTTAAGATGGATCTAGGCTGGTTTTAGTCATGTGTGGCCAAAGAAAATCTAACAAACATATGATTAATTTTATTAATAATATATAAATTCCTCTAATATTAATATAATAATTTTAAATATGCTAAATATGTCTCAGATTAATCTGGTCATTTTAATTTTAAATTTGTTTAGTTACCTCGGTTTGTTGAGATGATAAATATTGTTAATAACTTTAATGATGAAAAATGATGAAATAAATTTTTTGAATGTAAAGTGACAATGTAATAGTGTTGAATGATAGAAAATGTGAATAATAAGAATATAGTCAATTATAAATAGTCTTCATTGTGATTAATCTCAAACTATTTTCTTCTACTATTCTTATTGTCATGCTTGTTACTTTTGTTATCTTTTCATATTGATTATATGAAAATGACATGTTAAAGCATATACCATTTAAATCTTTAGCTTGAGCTATTGTAGTAAGCATCATACATTTTCTCTCTTTCTCCCCAATATTAATAGGTTGAATTACTATAACACAAAAATCAATGTACGTTGTCAATAATTTTTTGTGCGTACACTGAAATCAATGCACAATGTTAATCCAATCACTTTAAAATTAATGTACTATCATACATCCAATTACATCAAATTCGAAATCAACATGTACACTGCGATCAATGCATCTAATGCAAACAATCAAATAACATTAGAAAACAACATTTACACTCAATGACTCAAATCAATGCATCTAGTGCAAGTAAGCAAATAAGATTATAAACCAACTTCTACACTGAAATCAATGCATCAAGTGCAAGCAATCAAATAGGATTAGAAATTACCGTTTACACTAAAATCAATGCATCTAGTTCAAGCAATCAAATAGGATTAGAAATCACCGTCTACAATAAAATCAATGCATCTAGTGCAAACAATCAAATAGGATTAGAAATCACCATCTACACTGAAATCAATGCATCTAGTGCAAGCAATCAAATAAGATTAGAAATCACCATCTACACTGAAATCAATGCATCTAGTGCAAGCAATCAAATAGGATTAGAAATCGCCATCTACACTGAAATAAATGCATCTAGTGCAAGCAGTGAAATAGGATAAGAAATTATCTACATTTAAATCAATGCATCAAGTGAAAGCAATGAAATATTATTAGAAATCAATCTCTACATTGAAATAAATGCATCTAGTGCAAGCAATCAAATAGGATTAGAAATCACCATTTACACTGAAAACAATGTTGCATTTAGTGCAAGCAATTAAAAAGGATTATAAATAATTTACATTAAAATCAATGCATCTTGTGCAAGCAATCAAATATCATTAGAAATCAACATCTACACTAAAATCAATGCATCTAGTGCAAGCAAGCAAATATGATTAGAAATCACCATCTACATTGAAATCAATGCATCCAGTGCAAGAAATATTATTCCCTCTCTCCCCCTTCATATATATCTATATCTCCCTCCATCTCTCCTTCTTTGTCTCTCTATCTCAAGCCCCCAAACACACACGCTCTCTCACTCCATATATATCAATCTCTCTATCCCTTCCTCCTTCTCTCCATCTCTCTTTTCTTCTCTCTCTTAACTTTCCATCTATATCTCTATCTCCCTTTCCCCTACTTCTATCTCTCTTCCCTCTTGTTTTCCTATATCCCTCTATCTCTCTCCACCTTTCTCTCTCTATTTCTTTCTTCTTACCTCCCTCTCTCTTACCCTCCAACTCCATCTCTCTTTCCCTCCCTCTCTCCACTCTCTTACATCCTCTCTGTCTTCCTTCCTCTCTCTCCCTTTCTCTCTCTCTCTTTCTCTCTCTGTCTCTCTCTGTCTTCACTCTCCAACTCCATTACTATATCCCTCCATCTCTCCTCTCTCTTTCTCTCCCCCATTCACTCCATCTCTCCTCCTTTGTCTCTTTATCTCACCACCAAACATACACACTCTCTTTCGTCTCTCTTGTCACTCCCTCTTTCTCTTCACTTCTCACTCTCTATGTATTTCTTCTTCCCTCCCCCTCTCCCATTAGAACTCCATCTCCCTCTCTCCTCCTATCTCCCTCCCTCTCTCCTCGTCTCTCTGAAGTCTGCTCTCTCGTACTTCCCCTCTCTCCCTTTCTATCCTACCTCCCTCTCTCTTCCCCCATCTCTCTCTCTCTCTCTCTCTCTCTCTCTCTCGATTTGCCCTCCAATCCTCTTTCTTCCCCCATCAATCTCATCCTCTCTCTCAATTCTTGGCCCTTGTTCTTCCTCTATCTCCCTTTCTATCCTACCTCCCTCTCTCTCCCCCCATCACTCTCTCTCTCTTTTCCCTCCAATCCTCTCTCTTCCCCCATCACTCACACACACACTCTCTCTCCAACTATGTTACTATATCCCTCCCATTCTCCTCCTCTCTCATTCTCTCCCCCTTTTCTCTCTCTCCTTATTTGTCTCTTTATATCGCCCATAAGCATACACTCTCTCTCTCTCTCTCCAACTCTCCCTTGTCACTCCCCCTCTCTCTCCACTTCTCACTCTCTATGTCTTTATTCTTCCCTCACTCTCTCCCCCTCCAACTCCATCTCTCTATCCCTCCCTCTCTCCTCTCTCGCAAGCCCTCTCTTTCATCCTTTCTCTCCTACCTTCCTCTCTCTTCCCCATCTCTCTCTCTCTCTCCCCTCCAATTCTCTTACTATCTTACTCCCTCTCTCATTCTCTTTCTCCCCCCTCCATCTTTGCGTCTCCCTTTCCTTCTCTTACCCTTCTCTATCTCTCTCACTCACCTGCCCCCCTCTCTTCAATTCTCCTCTCCCTTCTCATTCAATTTATCTCCATCTCTCCCTTGTCACTCCCCCTATGTCTCCACCTCTATCATTCTATGTCTTTATTTTTCCCTCCCATATATTTCTAGAGTTAATCTATATTATAATATAACAAATTTAATATTGTATTAATCCAAAATTATTAAATTTAATAATATTAATATATATATATTTAATTATATGAATATTAACAATATTAATCTTTTAAAATTAATATTAGGGTTTGTTGTCACTCATTGCTTCATAAGGTTATCAGTTGCCTAGAGTGCATAAAAGAAGTAAATTTTGAAGCCATTTCCCAAACCACTAAAGCTCTCAATGTTGAATTAGACCCTCTCCACTACATAATGCTCATGATAAGATTTCCAACGATATATAGAAGTCCAAAAATGGACTTCTAGATCAGAAGTTAGAGCAGTTTGAAGTGGGGGTTCTATTGCCTTGAAGTGAAAGGGAGGAGCACATTAGAGGGCCCCAGGCACAACAAATTCCTCATTCCCGCAATGCTGAATATCAGCCATATTGCATGCCGCATTCCCGCGATACCGCAGTCCCACAAGTATCGTGATATCGCAGTCCCACAAGTCTCGCGATATCGCAATCCCACATCCCGCATTTCTGCGATATCGCAGTCCCACATTCTCGCGATATCCCAATCCCGCAGTACTGCAGTCATGCGATCTCGTAATCCCGTAACATCGCAATCCCGCACACTCCAAAACCTTGCGTTATCACTAATTTGCGATATAGCGGTACATCGCCGGGGAGGCCAAAAAATCGTTTACAAAGGAAAAGCATGAAAAAACCAAGGCTAGGCCGCCCCCTTCTCTCTCCTCCATGCGGCGGTACGGGGGTACGACATATCAATGATGGGAAATCCTGCAATCCCACATTATCGACAATCGGCGGAACATAGGGGCTACCACTCCAAAACCTTATGGGGTTCGATTCTGCGATATTGTGTAAAATCGTTGGGGAAGGCTGAGATCATTTTACAAAGGAAACCAATGCAAAAACAGGTCTGTGTGGGCCATTTTCTCTCTCTTCCTGGGGGCCGCGTGGCAGCATATGATTGGTCCTTAGAGCTAACATGGAAGCTGGCATCATCAATGATGTGGCAGTATGGTAGTTACGTTGCAATACGGAGGACAAGTGTCACTCAATTTCAGCGTTATGGGGTCATTTCCGGGTGACATGCGTCACCACTCACAGGGTGACATGTGGTAGTGATGACATCACCCTGGGGATCGGTGATCGACGATTGCACAAAGTAAAAATTCAGTTCCTCGCTTATATCCTCCCCAGCTGCAATTACGATAAGGAAAAGGCCCCCCGGATGTGATAATTTATTGAGGTGTATTATATAAGGGTTTCGCGCTCGAGATATTGGCCGATGCGGTATAAAGAGTTAATGAAGGATCCTAGAGTTATAAAGGAAAACACCCACTGGATAGGTTTCCATAGGCCTTAGCGCCAAAGGGCTAAGCGCTCGGTCAAGCCCTCGATCACATGAAGGAAGAAGTACAAAGGGGTTGAAAGTGTGAGGGGCTAAGGGACAATTCAGAAAGTAGTCAGAACTCATCTATTTCGTTTGTTTCCGCAATAAAAGCCGCACCCGAAATACTACTCTACTACACTGTAATACATATCCCCAGACAGATTAGGGCACTGATTGCGTTCAACAAGAGGTTTAAGGCTGAAACGACAGAAACGACCCTTGAATCAGCTTTAGCAGTAAATAATGGGGGATGAAGCATTCAAAGTAGGTATGGGTGCATTCAAGGAAGGATTACTCTGCAATACGCCTCCAGAGTCTGCGCCAAAAGCATTTAAAGGAGAATAGATAACGAACCACTTCAACAACAGAGAAATGCATCACGACAGGGATGTGGCTCGACCAGAGGCCTCCACAAGAACAATAGAGGGATACCTCCTCCTTCCTCTTTCCAACTTCCTTCTGTGTTCATTAATTTCTATAAGATTCCAAGAAATGCAGAAAATCCCTATTGTAATCACAATTTGGGCAACATAGCTTCACCTTGGCTGAGACAACTAACTGATCTGACAGCTGAGACTCGTTCCAGGGATATGTTGTATTGAATCATGTTTGATAAATAATCCCTCTCCTCTTATAAATAGGGGGAAGCAACACTGTAATGGGGGGTTGGTTGGTCGGTTGGGCTGGCTGGCTAGTTCTAGAATTTCTCACCCACTGGGTATGAGTTCTAAGATGCCATTTGTTCTACTTGTTGTATTCATGGAGGGGACTGAACTGATGTTGGGATTAATGTATGGATTGGTTGTTTGGACCCTTTGGATTAATGAAACTCCCTGTTGATTCCAAGCATAACGGATGTGAAACATGTTTTCTTGGTAATTTCACTTGTGTATTTATTTCCCTGAAATAGTGTTAATGGAGTTGTTGGTTTCTTGTTGGTTCATGGATTTATCTTAGCTACTCAATAATAAACAATAACTGTGCATATCACATATTTACTTATGTTATTCATTGGCATGCAGTACCTGTACAATTACAGATTTACTTGTGTTTGTGGTTAGCTTACAATACCTCTGGTGGCTCAGATTTACTTTGGATGTTAAGCGGAGAATGATAACCATATTAATATGTAGTGTGAAACCTTAATCAGTGATCAACTATTTCTTCCATTTCACCTTCCTTTCTCATCCATATTTCTGCTGGAATATTATTGCTAAGGATTCTATTCATTTACAACACTTTGCATATGTTTCCCTCCTTCTTTTCCTCCTCTCCACCAATACTCCAACTTCAGTTTTAAAGTTGTCTCATTGTTGTGTGTCGGACACCAGGAGAAGACATTTCTATTTTAATATTGTCTCGATATACCCCTTCATTTGAATCCGTGTATTGGCTTGAGTCCACCTTAATGAAGGCTTATTGAACCAAACCCCTCATATTACCTTTTTACGCGACAATTGTAGTGCTGATAACCCTGCACATATAATCTTTCAGGCACTCCTCTATTTAAGATGTCCTAGGCACTGATCTACAATCAATCTAGAGGTTGTCTCTAGGGAGCTTTCCTTGTCTCCTGTTGCACTTGTGTTGCAGGTGCAAGATTTAGCTACAACAGGGTTAATAATGTATTTTTGCATGGTATTAATAATAATTTGGCCCATGGTATTTGGCCCATAGACTTCACCTATATAAAACCTCTTTTTTGAGTGTTAGTAAGTATAAAGAGGTTTATGGAGTGAATATAAAAAGAGGTTTTATTTATTTACCATACATCTGGTTTATTTATATTTTTATTTATTTATCATATCTCTTTTATTTACCATGGTATTTGGCCCATAGTCTTGGTATATAATTAGATGTTGATTTCTAACCCTATTTGATATATTTTTATTTATTTACCATACCTCTCTTTTTAGTGTTGTAAACTTCTTTATATTTGATTGTGAAAAGAGAGAAGGTTATTTTTTTATTTTTTTTGGTGGGTGAAAAGAGAAAGGGTTTTTGGGCATGTTGTATTGGTAAGCCTTGTTATTGTAACAAAGCCTATTTACAAGTTAACAATATATATATATATATATATACTATATGTGTCGTGTGTGTGTGGGAATATCCATGGTTTAAACATATGGTAATAATGTAAATAAGAAAAGATTTTTGTGCTATAATAATCATTATCTATTTATAAGGTAAATTGGATCTTAACTTATGTTGCTACTCAAATTTAATGTAAATGTATAGATTCTTTTATCTAAAAATTTTTAATTTTTAATAAAAAAAAAATACAATAACAAATTTTATTATTTTTATTACTTTTAACTTTTCAACATCTTCCCCATACTGGTTCTATATTATTTTAACCCACATGCAAATGTTTACCAATCTTTTACGTATTATAAATTGGACATATTAATATAATCTCAACATATTAAGCTGACATGTAAAAATATTGACAAACTTTCTTACATTAGGCTGGCATGTAGAGTGCCTCTCTGGACAATAATCATTCTACTATTTTCATGTTTATTCAACAAGTAGAGCGCCTCTCCAGGCAATAATCATTCTATTATTTTCATGTTTATTCAACAAGATAAACAATGTTTTGACGAAGGATGTTGGTACTTGCTATTTTCATATAAAGTTTATCTTTCTTCTTAAATTTATTTTAAGTTTATGTTTCACCTTAAATTTATTGAAAAGAAAATGGTAAATAATTGGATATTGAAAATCACTTTAATTCTAAAAGATTGAATAGGGTTTAAATAAAAAAAAAAAAATTGTGAAATTTTATACGAATAATATTTATTAATCAAATACAATTTTTGGGATTTTTCTTAAACTAACTAATTAATATATATAATATATATATATTATATATAATATATATATATATATATATAATTATAATTGCTTTGATGTAAGTTCATGAGGTTGGGTTGAATAGTGGGCATCCTGCATCAAATTTTTTTTGTTAATCAATCTTGGGGCCTTGCTCAAGATTGAAACTTGGTTAACCCACTTAATATGCTTGTAGGTGGTTGCATTAGGCTCAAGGGTGTAGAGTAGTCCCTTTGATTTGACCTTGAGCATCCTCAGTGATAGGGGGCGAGTCTACTCATTCTCCCTATACCAAAGAAAACAAATTTTCTTAACGTATATTTTGCATCCTCTATATACTTAATTTCTAGCATTATTTGGTGATAAGTCATGATGTCCCATGTGAATTGGGCCTAACACAAGTGGTTGTGATGGAGCATTATCCCTCCATCCAAGTTTTATTCTTGTAAGTGGCATGTTAATCTCTTGTTGATTATATTGTTATAATGACTTTGAACAATATTGTTGACTTAGCCTTGTGCCCTAAAGGATGTAGGTTTAACCTCTTATGCTTATGATCCTCATAATGAGGGGAAGTACCGAGGGGTTTTCCTAGGTGTTGTAACCTAGAAAAAAAATCAGGATGTCCTTTATGACAAACATTATCTCTAAGTTTTCATCATTTTTTGTCAAGAGATGCATTTTTCAGTTCGAATGGGAGAAATTTGTAGTGAGCATAATGTGGACATGAGCACAAAAATGTTAAAATTAAAAAGAATAGGCTAGCCTGGTAAATAAATTAATTTAGATCCATTTTAAGCTAAAATTATCAAGCATCAAGAAGGTCCAATTCATTTAATATGCAAATCTTTGTGAGGAGAAAAAATGAAATTTGTGTTACAAAAGATTTGATCTCTCTCAGTGCTTGATATTTTTAACGTTCAAATGGATCTTTTATACTAAATTACATAATTATAATAAAATGTGTAACTGTCTACTACAAAATTAGATTCTTTATGAGAAAAAATAATAAATTTACACATTTGAATAATTATTTGACAAATTTCCAAAGAAAAAGTTCAAAAAATAATGTAATTTAATCATAATAAACATTAACAAAATATTTAACTTGTCCATCTAAAATCGGTGATATAGAAATAAATTAAATACTTCCAAAGAGTTCAAGTCCTCATGTTATGTCAATTAAACCTCAATATAATAGTATAGAGACAATATGAATCAGATAACTTTAACCTAAAACATAGTAACACTTTCATTACATGATATTGAGTTTTATTATAATTTTCACAAATTTCAAGGGAATTTGATAAGTAAATAGAAAACTAAAAAATTATAAACATGTTTATTTTCAAAATCCTTCACTCTTATAACCCCCCCACACACACACACGCACGCACACACACACACACACACACACACACACACACACACATATATATATCAAACAATGAAATCAAAAATAAATTTACCTAATTATATTATTATTTGTGTAGAGTTTTCTTCCGGAATCATCGCATCCATAATTGTTCGAATCAATATTTCGAGCCATCCACCGTGGCTCATCAACAGGATAGATCAACAACTGTGTAGGACAGATCTCGTTGGAATGAATAAATAGAGGTATGAGATAGATTCAAATAATTATGGATGCGATGATTCCGGAAGAAAAATCTACACAAAGTACAAATAGTAGAAGCCTCAAAACAATATATTATTATTATTATTATCCAATATTAAGGTCACAACCAAGCTAGCCACCAAATTGGTGTATGAGTCTCCCTTGTTTTTGGGACAAGGGATCCACCTCCGCGCAACGATTTGACTACTAAGCCTACAAAGGCATATATACTCTACTCCCCTCCGGTTTTGAACCTGTGCCCTCTTAAGAGGAAACACATGCTCTTAACCATTAGGCCCACTCAAGATGTATTGAAGGGTTGTTCCATCTGCACACAAAAAAATGAGGCTAATGTCAAGAACGACTTTTTATTGTGCTTTGAGAAAGTGAGACTTGCGATGCACTATGTTTTAAAGGATAAGTTCTAGAGCCAGACCTCCCATAGAGGGAGCAACTTATTTTATTTTCCCCAAATTATTTTATTATTTATTACTAAAATAGAAAATCAAAATTCGTAATAATAATATATAAAATTTGATTATCAAAAAATAAAATACATAAAATTACCATCCCTTAATATATAGTTCACTTTTAATATATAATTCAACTCATTATATACCGCATATCTTTTTATTTTAAAATATAATTTAGCTCACTTAATATAAATGATTTATACCATTATAATTAGATTATTTTAATTAAAAATCGATGGAGATCGCACGAAATTATTATCATAAAGTAACATGTTCAATTATATATATAGTATATTCAAATTTTAGGTTTCATTTATTTTTAGATCTCATATTCATAAATAAACCTCGTAAAAATAGTTTAATCAATATTCGACTAATCAAAAATTAAAATTTTTCCGAATTTCAAAATTTTTAAAAACAATTCTAATTTTTAGAAAAACCATTTTAATATAATATTTTTATGAACTTTGTAAAACTTTAGAAATATTTTTGCAAAACAGAAAAGTCATAAAACTTTGATAAAAACTGAAAACATATCTGTGCAAAACAAAAAAGTCATAAAACTTCGATAAAAACTGAAAACAATACTAACTTGCTTGTGGGTAGGTATAAAAAACCCAGGATTGACTTTAGGTTCGATTCAATGCTTTTAGAATTTGTTAATTAAAAAAAAATGGGACCCATGACAATATTATCAAAATTTTGGCACGCTGAAATATTTTGTCGCGAGGGAATTTCTCCATTTCCATCATGCTGTTAAGTTGTGTGCAATTGTAACTAATTTTT
>APFE031672647.1:167668-200250 GCA_000404065.3 Pinus taeda | reverse complement strand
CGGAAAATTTGAACACAAATCTAAATTAATTTTCCCCCTTTTATATATTTTCATTTAGTAGAATGGTTCAAGGATGTTGATGGGTCCAAATAAACCAATTTTTAATGTTGGGTTAATGGAATGATTTAGATGAAGGTATTGTTTTTTTCAAAGTTGGAGTAGTTTAATTTATATCTTTTTTTTACTCACATGATCCATCATTTATATGGGGTTGGTTTTATGAGTCAATTCATGATACTTATGAGGTGTAGATTGATTGGTTTGTGTGGAATTTAGTTATGATCAAGTTTTAAGTTGAAACTTCATGGGAAAGTGTTGAGGATTGAAATCACGTATGGAAAAATGAATTATTCCATCTCACATAACATTATTATTCTATTAATAAAACCTTATGGGATACTAAAATACTTCAATATTACATAATACTATCATCTTATTAATATATATATAGAACTATTGATGGGGAGAATATGAGAGCAAGAAGGTGGTTGATATACAACTTTGGGGGTTTTGGATATAGTTCTAGTGCTACCACATGACTAGGCCTCAAGTTTCCAGCCCTTTGTTGCAGTTCGGAAGCCTCCCCACCTTTTTCCATGTCTTAATGACTTTCAACACTGACCATCCCTCAATGTTTCACTTTTTCCTTCTCGCAAATTAAACCTCTCCCTAGAACCCTCACTCCTTAGCTGACACATTAACACACCTTCGTTGGTGATAAATATAGACAAAGAACTAACCGACTACTCTGATAGCCATGTTCACCAGAAAATTTTTAGTACTCAAGATGAGTATGATCGGGCCCACCATATCTCTTCAGACTTAGGATCCCTACATCCCATCCACTTCCACATTGTAGTGAAGACATGATGTGTTGTAGATCCATTGGATTTTGTTCCACCTAGTCTATAGTTACTTACCCCTCGTCAGATGGGAAGCCATTTTCCTTATCTAGTCCCTCATCACCCTTGTCGTTCCCTTTTGCCAAACATTTCCATCCCTTTCCAAGTCACTCTTCTTCACCCCCTCCCCCCACCTCTCTCCAATCTGGTTCTCTCCCATGCTGACACTTGATAAAGGATCGACCCTTACAAATCTATTTAATTGTAGGAAAAGACGTACCCATCAAATAAATTACTCCTCTTTGGGAAAGTTTTAGTCACCAGGGTCTGGGGTAAAAACCCTTCAAATAGAGATGTGGACACCTAGTTACACAACACCTAGAAACCATTCTAGGTTACTCTCCTACCACCCATCTACTGATAGGACAATGGGAAACCTTCATCTTCACCTCAGATGAAGACTGTAACAAGTTAATGGCATGGGAATGGAGTTGGGGTCGATCAAGACTCCCCTCAAACAAATGAGCTATTGATTTTGACCTAGCTTGTGAATCTGTTTCCAAGAAAAAACTTGGGTGATCCTTTCAAGTATCCAACTCATTTTATGGTCCGAAAAGATATTGGAAGCAATAGGAAATAAAATTGGAATATTTTTGAAGTTAGAAGATAGCTAGGATCAGAAACTAGATAGGAGATGGATTTGGATGCAAGTGGAGGTGGATTTGAGTGGGGGTTTACTGGGGGAAATTCAATTGACACACGACACTCTCACTTGGACATGAAAATTAGACTATTGGAGGCTCCCTTTCTAGTGCTTTATGTGTCACTACACAAGACAACTTAAAGAACAATGCACTAGATCCCCCCTCCTCGCCATCAGAGGATACACGAGTTTAAGGAAAAAAGGAAACAATGTCCATGCACAAGGATGGAGAAAATACAACTTTTGAAGCAACTCTGACCAACCTAGCACTCACTCCAAATTCCAAGACAGAGCCCTCACATTGGCTAGAGCCTCCTATGACAAATTTATCTCTTGGTAAGTAGTTTAAACCCCATTTTGAACATTCTATCACTTCATTTGTTTATCACTCAGATTTTCCCAGGAGTTGTAAGAAAGGGAAAGGGGTCCGAGGTAACCACAAACCAATCTTTTAGATACAAAATATAGCCAATCTGTATCCAAAGAGGGCTCTCTCTTTAAGTTTTAGCTTTGTTTTATAAGGTTTTAGGCTAGTTATTAGAGCTTGGGATTTTGTTTGAATTGATTGGTGAAATTCAATAGCATAGGGGTAGAACTGAATAGTTTAGTCCATTGGGCTAATGGGGTCAGATAAAATGGCTCAACTAAATTTAGTTTCTCAATAAAGGATGGCTTCACATAGCAAGATAGTTGTACAGAGAACAAATAGAAACTTAAAAGATGGAATGAGCTTAAAAGGGTTAAAGGGCAATTAAGAATCCTTCAACATGCTTTAAGAGAGTAGAACATGACAAATCACTAATAAAGAGCAATTAAGAATTCTTTATTAAATGATTAAAATGGATAAACTAGGGAATAGGAGCAATTAAGAATTCATTGTTTATGCCAGTTTAGAAGAAAACATTGAGAACAAAAACGATTGAAGACAGATTGTCCTTAAGCACTTTCTGAATTATTCTTTTTCGTTTTAATATTCAGATATGGAATATAATGACTATAATAAACCAGAAAACATTAACACATGAGATATAAGATATTTATTTGTTTGATGTCCAACACATGAATCCTATGAAAAGTCCTTTACATCAATTCTTCATCCAGCCAGCCATAAAAAATTTGTCCAACAGAACTCTTTATTCCAAAATAATCAGTTTTATAGCGATGTCAAAGAATCCACCCTCAATACTCTAAACGAGGGAGTATTTATACACAAATTGTACAATAAAAATATCTCATAACAAAGTGAGATATAAACTAAGATGACTAACTAAAAGTTACATGAAGATAGGGCCAGATAGTCTCGTAGATAACATATAGAGGCAAACGGATGGTTTGTTGTCCCTATTCTTGAGAGTGTGCTGGAGTTAGGCCCTATGATTGGGCCTCTTGTTGTCTTTGATGTAACTCTGTGTTGGTTGCTCTGTTTTTATCTTCTTACTGATACACTTTACTTGCATATGATACTCTTTACCTGTTGATCTCTGTTTATCCTCTTTCACCCCCATTGACTGTAGTAAATAACCAAAATTTACTTTTTACCAAAGAGTAGTTACAAAATTTATAACATTTCTTCCCACCATTTTGGCTGTGGTATTCTTGTTTTCCGAAGTTTTCTGAGGGTTTCATCTGTTTCGGTGTACCTGAAAAAGGTAGGCTAAATGGGAAACAAGTGCTTTGTTTCATGCTCAACATAGAACAAATTCTCTAGATTGTCATAGAGAACTCTGCCTGTAGGGAGTGCCTTTATTTCTGATGCACTTGCTGATGAACTTGCTTGATTACCTGCATATTGATTTAACTTATCCACATAATCTATATGCCTCATTAATTTGTCATTAATAACTAAAGGACTAGGTAACCCTTTACTCTGCAAAATACCAAATCTCTCCATAAAAGCATTAATCTCCTCCTGCATATCATGGCATCTTCTTTCTAAATTTTGCATCAGAGTCATTTTAGTTAATACCCTTTTGACTTCAAGAATGGTGTCTGTTCTGTCTTCAATGCCTAGTTCTTGGAGCTGGTACTTATTCTTGTTATTCAAAAAATGTATGAGCTTGGTGGCTTCCTCAAGCATTTTTCCTAATTCTGCTCTTGTCTTCTGAATCTCTTCTCGGGCTGCCTTTACCAACTCTGTTTGTTCAAAAATTATTTGGATTGATGGCCAAACATCATTTATTGACTGAATGATGTTGGCCCAAAGAATTTTCTTAATTTCTGCCAGAGGCTTGTCAAAAGTAAGATCATTTTCTAATGATTTCACTTTGTTTTATAATTCTTTAATCTCTCTTGATTTTTCTGCAATATTCATCTTTGAGAGATCATACTTTTGCTCTAAGTTGGCATACTGCTCTTTTACCTTATTTAGCTCTGAAACTTGTAGTTTCATGTCCTCCATTGATTTTATTAGTTCCTATGTGCTCAAATTGACAGTACTGCCCTGTGTTGTTCCTGTTGTTGTTGTATCTGTTGCTGTAGTTGGACCTGTGACTGCCTCAGCTGTGGCTGCTGGAATATTTGGTGCCAGAGTTGTACCAAGAGTTGAAGGGACTATAGTTAAGACTATTGGTATCGCATTGGGAGGCTGAGAGGTCGACTCTCCCTACCTGTCCTTTAATGCTTTTTCTAATGCTTGCTCTGTCTCATTCAATCGTTCATTAAGTTTTAAGAGTAAATCCATTAGCTCTTCTTCAGATTTTTGCTTCATGATCTCATCAGTCTGTGGATGCCTTGAAGGAGGCAGCTTTAGCTACTTCCTCAAGGCAGCAATATCTTCATCTTTCTTTTTGATTAATGCTTCTACACACTTCACATCCTTGGGATCATGTCCCAATCCAATAATTATTTCTTCTAAAGATTTTATTCTGTTATCTTTTGCCTATGAGGAGGCTTTCTCTAGATGTAATTTGGCAGTTGTATTATTTAGAGAGTTCTCCAGTCTTTGGGCCATCATAGCTTTACCAATCAGTGTAGAATAAATCATTTCTCCCTTTTGTTTGTGTAACTCAATTTGGTCCAAAGGATAAAGATCTGATGCCATGACTTCAAAATTGGTTCTGAGATAGTCTGCTGCTGATTGAGGCTGTGGTACTTTGGATTTAAAGTAACTCATTATCATTTTGTCCTCTTTGATGTCATAGGCTGACATCAGTCTGTTTTGATTAGAGAGAGCCATTTTCAAATATTGATTGTAAACTTGAAGCCACAATGGAGGTAAATGTTTTCTTGATATCTGAGGCATCTTTCCCTGGTGGCCTGAAAGATGATACCTCTGCACTTGGTTGTCTTTCTAGCTCTTGTCTCTGTGAGCTAGTGGAAGTTCCCCCTACTCGAAAAGTTTGTTGGTTATCTATCCTTTTTCTTCTCTAGCTATTTGTAGTCTCTTCAACAAATTCCTCCTCTGAAAGGGGATTTAGTCTTTGCTTTTTTGTACCAGGCTGTCCTGAAGGTCCACTGGCAGGGCTAGCTATTTCCCTGTCTCTCTTTTTATTTCTTTCCTCATTTAGGGGAGTTTGCAAAGTTGGAGTTTCTCCCACACTGCCCTGAGTGGGAGGAGTGTGTATTTGGGCTTGTTCTTTGGAAGTTTCAGGCTGCTTAGACATTGTAGACTGTTCTGTGACTTGAATTTCGGTCTCTAGTTCCTTGTCTTTTACTGTCCCTGTGGTTAGTGTGATGGTTTCCTGTGAAGGTTGTTGAGATGTTATAGCAGTAGATGCACCAATTCTTGATCTTTGTACCTGCCCAAAAGAATCTAGGTCAAGTGTTTTCTCAAGTTCTCTCATAACATTCTCAATATTGACCTGTTCACTATCATTTTCTACTAGGGTCCCTTCCCTCCATTCATCCATATTTGAAAATTGTTCAATCTCTGGAATCCTATGGTGAATGTATGGTGACAATCTGTTCTTCATTCTTCTATCACAGATAAAGCTGTTAGGGTCATATGGTATCCACCCAAAGCTTTTCTGTAACTTAAGATGATCTTTTAAAAAAATTTCTGCTTCTTTCCAGGCCTCCCTAGTGTTGCGGACAAAAGGGCCTAGCTGATTCTTGATTCTAAGCTGAGCTTTCTTCTTGGCATTATAAAAATGGACTAAGTCTGTATTTATCATTTGCCTGAAATATTCCAATGCAAAGAGTCTCATTGGAACATACTTTGGTAGCTTAAAAGAGTAGAGCTCACACCCATATATCTTGATTTATGTATGGTTCTTATATAGGTACCAATCACCTATTGTGTACTGCTTTGAAAGTTGCAGGATCTTCTTAATATCACCACTGATCCTAGGAGGGGAAACTCCTGTCAATAAGGTGGTTGCTGGATGAAAAAACTGATCAATGAACCCATTATAGGAGTAAGGGGACTCAAAGGATGCACAGAATATGGGACTCCAAAAAATAACAAACCTTGGATTGCCTTTGGTATCAAGTTTCATGACAGGGAAAGGAAAGTTTTCTGACTGATAATACAACATGAGATGATATATAAAGGTAGTATACTTGAAAACTCTGTCCAATCTCAAGAACTGGTCATGAATCTTGTTAGCAATGTAGGAGGCATAATCATACTTAACAGCAGGGGGTTGTCCAGGAATAAAAATTGACAACAACGCTAGGGTTACCTCATCAACATACTCACTAGTGTTAAAACCCATAACTAAATATATCATATCAACAATAATTCTTCCCACCTCTGTAAAGAAGGTTTGCAGATAAGGAGGTGGGCCCTTGGGTTGATGTTTCTATAGCATGAAAGTTTGACATATGTGGTCCAGTTCTGACTGGGACAATTGAGTGGATTTTTCGAGTAAATATCCCATAGAAATGGGAGTGAGAGCTTGACTGGAGTGGAACTGCAACATTTTGTTGATGGATTGAGCGGTTATTGGGAAGAGGATTGTTTGGCTTGGGGACATAACTGCTCTGAGGTTATGGTTGTAATTGGCCTAGAATTGATGAATTATATTAGGGAAAACATGGGCTGAGGAGAGGAAATACATGGTAAGGTTAGATTCCCACAGTCCTAAGATGTCAGAGCCATTTAGATAATTGTCTCTAGTTTGACAAAAGACTTTAAGATGATTTTTATCAGTGGATAAGTCTTTTATCTGGAAGTCTTTATCCGCAAGAGGCAGATAGTCTAAATCTTTGTGAGGAGCATTCATGGGTGTAACATTCAGAGCTACAGGGGTTTCCATTTCTAGTTCTTGTGGATTTAGAAAGGAAATTTCAGGTTTTTTCTAAGAAATGGGAAAAACAGTAGGTGTGGGAATTTATATGGTGAAACAAAGACTGAATTGTATTGAAATTGGGTTCTTTTATGTGGAATTGCAGTGTAAAATGTGAACTTGCAGGGTTTTGGCGGAAACTAGATAAATACCTGTGTTCGGGGAGTGAACAGTGCAATAACAAGTGCTGGTAGTGCTAGCAGGTTATGGGTTGCGTCGACTGCAAGTTTCTTAGCAAGGTGGTGGTTGGAAACCTTGAACAATTGACTTGGACGTTCTTTGCATGGGAGCATAGGTTTGCAGTACAGAACAATGAAAATGATGTTTGTTAGTTTTATTAACAAAGTCAAGGTTGGCGGGGGTTTTTGGTTTTCGGGCAGATGACGTGCGCGGGAGTGAAGTGACGTTTTGTTGTATGCGAGAGAGCGGTAAGCGGTTTCATATCGCACCGCTTTTGGGGATGGGCGGTAATTAGCCTTGGACCAGCAATTCCACGAGATGCTTGACGCGTGGTGGAGGCACTGTGCGGAAACTGCATGGTGACCGCGCGTTAACGCGCGGCCACAAAGTGGTGCGCGATATCGTTAATAGTCGTTGGATGTGGGATGTGCGATCGAACGGCTGACGGGAGGCACGATGCAGCGGGGTTTAATCAGCGGCGGGCCCAACACAATTAGGGATTAATTAATTGTATCGGGGTTGTTTTGAATGGATGGGGAGGTTATTCATTAATCGTGAGGGTTAATTAATCCCTTTTCATGCAACGGGAGGGTTAGCCTGTTAACTAATTACAGGTTAACTAGTTAATCCTGATTAAAATATATTTATGGTTATAAATTAACCAAAGGGGCAGGATATATAGTAATTTGAGGATTTTTACTAATTTAAATAATACAGGAAACAGGTGAATATGTGTGGGATTTATATAATATAAGTTAGAAATTAATATGAAAAAGCGCTAAGTAAAAACATTAGAATTGTGCATTTAATTTAGGCTTAAATGGAAAAGGGGTTTTGATGTGATATTGTGTATTTTTCCTAAGTAAAATAGGATTTTACTTAGGAAAAGACTTGTGAAGTTAAATGAATGATTTATGGATGGTTTTAAGCACTTAGGCTTTTTTAAATTATTGGGCCGAGAGTCCAGTCCCTCCAGAAGTCAAAGAAATGCTCTGAGCCCCTCCAATTTAGCAAATACCTTAGCACTTAGGGGAAATTAATGAATAATTAGGGAAAATGAGAAGGGGAGTTTAATTATTCAAAGTTTGCTTTGCTTGCAATGATTTCAATGTAATGCATGCCTTGGCCTTGTGATGAAAGTGATAAATGAACACATTTAGAGATATCATTCATCACATATGATTCTGCAACATCAACTACTTACCCTACCTACTTTACCCTAGCATTTTTACTTCTTTATTTGGGTGCACTTAGACTGGCAAACCCTTATCAAATCTTCCTTTTCTTTTACATGGAAAAACCTATCTAAATCTGCACTTATTACATCCAAGGGATTAAATTAAACTGTTGAGCTCCTTTTATTTGCTCTGCCTATCTACTTATCTGCCAATATTACACTGTTTGGTCAGATATTTATTCTCTATTTCTACAGCATAAAATTGAAAAATGAATTAGCCAAGTTTAAACAGTTTGACTATTCATGAATTGGCATAAGTGACAAGCTGCACATAATTGTTTATTATACAAAAGTAAATAGTAGTGGCATTTAGACTTGCACACTTTCCTGGTCTTTCTTTGGTGGGGTTCATTTTCTTTCATTTTTTGACCATCTTTTATTTCTTTTTACCCTTTCATTTTTTCTTTTAGGGTATACCCTCTTTACATTTTTTATTTTTTATTTTTATTTTTTGAAAATATGGAAAACCTTTGCAATAGGAAAAGGTATGAACATATTACAGAGCTCATCAAGTCAATCATGACATATAACACCTATTGGTATAGGGGCCTAACAGTGGCTCCACTTAGGGATGGCTTCTCTTGGTGAAAAGTCAAGAATAGTAGATTAGATGGCCTCTGAATGACTTTGACTATGTTCTGCAATCTTCTTTTCATGCTGCTTTATTATATATATGACAATAATACCTCTAAAGCTTAGGGCCTTCTCTTTGGGCTTCAACTTCAAGTTACTGTCCAATCCAGCAGTGACAGTACAAAGGATATAGTATGTACAGGTTAATCATCATGGTAAAACTTAATAGGTAGGATCAAAGTAATGTTTTATCATTTGACCATTGACTGGTCCTTCTTCTGATGCTGTACCATCCAAGTTCTTCAAATAATATGTATTTTTTCCTTGAAAAGCCTGGATAATGTATAGACCTTTCCATAGGAAGTCAAAATTCCCATGTTTCCCCTTGTCCTCTCTTCTGGAATCCCATCTTAACACTTTATCTCTAGGGTGGAAATCTTCTGCTTTAATTCTTTTGTCAAATGTCTTCTTGAGCTTTTCTTTCCATATTTGGGATCTCTAATACAGAAGATGAATAGTTTGATGGTTCCCCTCTGTTTTAGTTTATAGTATATGCAATAGTTTTTGTATGTCCATTATTTCCAATATGTTTATAGTTATCTAGATGTTAGGAAGTTCAAAGACAATCAGAAATTGATAGCTTGGATAGATAGACTAATTCTATATTGTTTTTGGATGGATTATAATGTTGTTAGGTGGCCAACAAATAAGGTTTCCCTCTGGGCAAGTTGAGGCCACCTAACCATTCTGATGATGGACGTATCTTGCCCATTTTTGTGAAAATTAATGAAAAAGAAAGGAACTATCAAGCTTATGAAAAAACTATCATCCTAGTGATATATAAAACTTCATGGGAAAGAAATGGAGGAAACACCTATGGATAAATAAAATACTCTAATTTCACATTATATATATATATATATATATATATAATATATATATATATATATAAGAGCAAGAAGTTGGTTGGTTTGCAGATTCAAGATTTTTTGTGTGGTTTTGGCACTCCCACATGACTAATCCTAAGTTTTTTAGCCCGCTGTCACGGGCCTGAAGCCTCTCCTTTTTCCCTATTCACATGACTTTCAACATTGGCCATCCGTCACCATCTCAATTTTTCCTTCTCATAGATTGAACCTTCCACTAGGTGTCTCGCTCCTTAACCAACACATCAACTCCCCTCAACTGGCAATGGATATAGACCAAGAACTAATAAACTACTATGTTAGCTTGTTCATTGGCATATGTTTTGTACTTAAGATGAGTGTGATCAGGCCCACCTCATCTTTTCATTCTTAGGATCCTTGCATCCCATCCACTTCCACATTGCAGTGCACACATGATGCATTGCAAATCCATTGGCTTTCGTTCTCCCCAAGATCCTTTACCCTTGGTCCACACTTACTTCCCCCCTCATTGGGTGGGAAGCCACTTCCCTTGTTTGTTGCGTCATCACCTTCTTGTGTCCTTCTATCAAGCATTCCCATCCCTTTCTAGGTCACTCTTCATC
The DNA here is from genome assembly GCA_000404065.3 of Pinus taeda. Classification (NCBI taxonomy): domain Eukaryota; kingdom Viridiplantae; phylum Streptophyta; class Pinopsida; order Pinales; family Pinaceae; genus Pinus; species Pinus taeda. The sequence continues at coordinate 189,977 of APFE031672647.1, read as the reverse complement.
TCCCTCTCCCCTCACCTCTCTCGAGTTTGGTTTTCTCCCTTGTTGACACTTGATAAAGACTCTACCCTCCCAACCCTCTTTAACTATAGGTAAATATTTACCCATCAAAGAAATCCCTCAGCTCTTTGGGAAAGTCTTTATAGGTAATTTTTTGGGTAAATCCTTTGAACAAAGCTATGGATGCTTGGTTCGTTAGCACCTAGAAACCCTTTATGGTTACTCTTTTGTCATCCGTTTACTAATAAGATAATAGGTAGCCTTCATCTTCCCCTCGAAGAAAGACTATAACAAAATTACAACATAGGAATGGAGTTGGAGTTCGTAAGGCCTTTCCTTAAAGAAATGGATTATCAATTTTGACCCTATTGCACGAATCCATTTCCAAGAAAAAAGCCCGGGTAATCCTGCCAAGTATCCCACTCATTTTCTGGTTTGAAAAGGTTTTGGAAACAATAGGCAACAAAATTGGAAATTTTTTAAGTTAGAAGATAGTTGGAACCAAAAACTAGATAGGAGATGGCTCTGAATGGAGGTGGAGGTGGATTTAGTAGGGGTTTACTAGAGGAAATTCAACTGACATATGACACTCTCACTTGGACACATTAATTGCACTATCAAAGGTTCCCCTTCCAAAGCTTCAGGTGTCACTGCACAAGACACCTAAAATAACAATGCACCAAATTTGGGCCCCTGTAATCAGAGGATAAACAAGTTTGCAGAAAAAAGGTAGAGTGTCGATACACGAGGCACGAGGGCGTCACTGACAAACCAATATTATATCACATGCTTTCATATTGGGGCATTAAAAATGGAAAATTCACAAAATAATGTATTGGGGTTTTTTTTTTTTTTTTCCACTGGAAAAATCGTAATCTTTTCATTAATTGGAAAAAATTACATGTTGTAGATGCGGATAGCATATGCTGTATGTTTTTTCCAAAATAGCAGTATCTATAGTTTTCTGTACAATATAAAAAATGAGCAAAAATACATCTCTACAATGTTCTGTGTAGTCATATATGTATGTTGCCACGCAGGGCTATCAGTAGTGTTCATTTTCAGCTATATACAATCAGTTCAAAAATTATATATCAGATCAAAACATGTAATCATGGGCTGGCTACCCTGTGGTACTGTGCATCTATGTATGGACGATGGTAATACTGGTATGCATTGTCGCCCCGCTGCTCCTGTATCATCCACTCGCCTCTGGGAAGTGCCGTGGCCTCCTTGGATAGTTGGTCGGCACAGTTGTTGTGTTCCCTATAAATGTGATGGCATGATATATCAGTAAATTGTGCCTTCAATATAAAAATTTCATCCAATATACTGCTGAGTGAGTGTGTATGACATGTGGTGATATTGTTGAACCAATCTATGATAATCTTTGAGTCTCCATATATGTTCAGATGCAAGCAATCATGGTTCAATGCAAAATGTAGAAGATGGCAAAGGGTGATGAGCTCTGCGAAGTTATTTGAACCAGCTCCTAGACCCAGCTTGGCTTTGTAGTTATGTTGTTCATTTTTATAGAGTAGAAAGCCTCCCCCACAGCCTTGCAGTTGGGCAGCACCGTCAAAGAATGCCCACGGATGGTTTTGATCAATGTGAGGCGGAACATGCAGTCGACGTGTCTTAGGCTGCGCAGGCTCTGGAGTTTCATTGAATACAGCAATAATCTTTGCAATGAGCTGAGGCCAGTGTATTACTTTATCTTCAAATGCCATACGATTCCGGGCAAGCCAATGGTACCAACAGATGATAATTGGCAGGCTTTGAAGTTTGGAGTTTCGGTGCTGATTGAACCAATTTTCCCATACAAGATTTATGTCCTCACCCTCCCATCTACCCGATAATTGTATGTCTGAAGATATGGACTGCCAGATGTGGATCAAAATAGGGCATTTCAGGAAGAGATGTATGCTGGTTTCTGCAGCCTGCTGGCATATGATGCACCAAGATGGCCCATGTACAGCTCGGCGCATGAGGTAATCGCCCGTGGGGACAATTCCCTTTAGAATGCACCAAAAAAATAATTTTTGTCTGGGGGGGGCCGTGAGCTTCCAGATGGAATTCCACCAAAAGGAGATGTGATCTGGGATCTTGTGAGAGATAAGGGAGAGATATCCGTCTTTTGGGGTGTAGATACCATGCTTAGAGGGGTACCAAATGAGCTCATCGGGGCCCTGTTTGATTCTGATGTGAGCTTCAGTAAGAGCAGAGGTGTATGACCGCCAAATTTGGTGCCATTGTGGCGGAATGTTGATCTGGGCCGCAGTTTTCCAACACTGTTCAAATATGGAGGTGTTTCGCTGATCTGCAATGTCTGTAATGCGAGTGATCCCTTAAGTGTGTAGGTACTAGATGAGTGCTTCCGGTAGGATGTGTCTGCCCCCACTATCATTCCAAGGTGTATTGGGGTTATAATGAGGGCCTAAAGGGTTTTAATATACCCTACAACAATATATATATCCTAATGTATTTTTTATACAATTTTTTGGCTAAGTAGGGGGCAAAATATCGGGTTACACGCAAAGGCGAAGGGAAAAATATCAGGATACATGACAGGGGCGGAGGGAAAGAGTTGGAAATGATTTATTTTGGAGTAGAGGTGGAGCTAAACCACTCTACAATCACTCTGCAACCCTAGGAAAAATATCGGGCTACACGCACTTGGGCAGAGGGAAAGAGTTTGAACCAGACAGGACCACTCCTCAAATCCTCGCCCTACCTCTTGCTTGTTCGAACCCATGTCCAACTACCCTACTTCTCTATAATGAACACATCAACTGCATCATAGTAGCAAGCTTCTCCAACTGCAATGAGCACATGAGTGAGATCTCTATAAATTAATGTGTTTTGTCCACGTTCTGTCCACCTACGGTAACCCTACCATATTTTCACCCACCTAAAATTAATGTGTTTTGTCCATGTTCTTTCCAGCTATGGTAACCCTACCTTATTTTAACCCACCTAAAATTAATGTGTTCTATCCATGTTCTGTCCAGCTACGATAACCATTAGGATCAAGGATTTAAAAAATGACGGGTTCTATGAACACCCAACACAAACAGAAGAAGAGGTGAGGAGTCGGCTTGTGGAGTGAAACAAGCAGTATTAGCAGTCGATTCATAGGAGTTGCAGAAGAGTTGGTTTCTGGAGTGCAACAGGCGGTATTAGCAGTTGATTCAGAGGATTCGGTGTGTGGAGTGCAACAGTCGGTATTAGCAGTTGATTCAGAGGAGTCAATGAATCTCTATAATATACAGGTACATCCGCATGGGGTCTACAACAGTTAAATGTCCAATTTAAATCAAAGGAGTCAAATTCTTTTTGGAAGTATTTATGTTTTGGCCATCTGCATGGGGTCTACAACAGTTAAATTTCATTTGGTTATTATTGTTAATTGAGTCCTCAATAATATTTTGGGCATTTCCTTTCAGTGGTTTCACTAAATGACATTAAAATTAATTACTATCTGTAAAGGCTTTTGGACATGTGATGGTAGTTTGTTTTTAAATTATTTGCAACTTTATTGAGATATGTGCTTCTGGTAGATTGTTTGGGTGATGACACTTTGTTTTCTTATTTTTGCCTACATTGATATACATGTGTTTGATGGGCCTTGCAATGTGTTTGTATGATCCAAGGGCTATTTTAAGGTGAATGGTATCTGATTTTTTGCAACTTTTGGATTCACAAGAATTTGATAGGGTGAATGGTATGCAAATTTTAATTGATTTTATTTTTCCAAAGAAAGAATGCATACGTTTCTATTTCATGGTTTGGAAAAGGAAAATACATAGCAAAGTGCTTATAGCATGACATATCACCTCCAAAAAGGAAAATAAGGCCACTTGATGGCCACTTTTCACAAACTTTCTTACAGAATATACCTATGATCTCTCCTGGGAACATAACTAGAAGAAAAAAATATGCGTTGTTGAGTGAGGCAAGTTGTCAATGGGAGGTGATGTAGATCTAGTTCCCAGTTTTCTGTTGCTTATTGGTCTCTCCATTATCCCAGAATCTCCAAGATGCCTGGTAAGATTTTAGAGTTCTTGAATTTATGTTTAAGGTCAGGATCACGCTCAATTATGGCTTGCTTATCAGTTTTGGAGGGGTTCGATTGTTCAAAAGTTACTGAATGCTTTGGGTTTGTATTTTAAGAAAACCAAAATTGGAATCGAAAATTGGGTGGTGAAGCCGAACAAGCCCATGGCTAGCAAAGGTATTTTATAGTGTTCTACAGTCCAAAAGGATTGGAATCTAACCTTTGGACTGTAACACATTCTTCTTGTATGTGTTCAACCACTTATCAATTTATCTTATTTATGGGTATGATGTGATTATGTTACAAGAGATACAGTTTGCTTATGTTATATTTATATGGGTTTATTTTGCAGGCTCTATACAAACATTCATGCTTTGAAGCCGAAATTAAAGAGTAAAGTGGCAATTTCAGAGTCTATTACTTTAAATAAAGGCCAAAGAAATACCCTCGTGACCTCTCCTACTCCAATTCTACCATTCCAAACAAATATGACAATAATATTCAAGATCCAAGCATAAATGTCGCTTCAACAGAAGCTATAAGAGTTGGTGCATCAACATTTCACAAGAAGAAGGATCTAGCTTCTACCAGAGTGCACATTGATAAGAAAAAGCTGGATTCAATTTAGGAGGGCATGGTAGATTCTGAATTATATGATATGTACTTTTCAACTATAAAAGATGAATATTCTAACACCAGGCTTTGTAATGTGTCTTAACATTGTTATTAGGTTTTTCACAATAGTCATAGGTTTTCTCTAGTGCTTTTACAAAGCTTTTTCTGACCAGTGCTTAACAAGCTAATTTGGCTCTAGGTCTATGGAGTTGTTTCATAGATTCAATTTATTCTAGCATGATGATATGCAGGTGTTTGTTGTAGCATGGTTTCTTTTGGACTATAGAGGCCATCTACAACCTCTTTGTTGATGCATTTCTAGTTCAAAGATGGATTGTAGTCAGTGTTATTTTGGTTATATGCACCTTTACTTGTTATATATATGAGAAACTTTGCATAATTGTGTATAACGGTTTAGATTCATATTGATGTACATGAATATTTACAATTTTTTCGAAAAAAATGAATATTTATGTAATTTTTGGTTCACTGGTCTTTTGGTTTGGTTTTTCTCCGATTATCAGCTTTGGGGTCAACTGGTTTGGTGATTGGTCCAATTCTGATAACATTGGTTCATTGTCCATTGATGATTTTCAGTTTTAACTTTTGAGTCTTGATTTTTTATACTAATGACCTTAGACCAAGTCTTTGACTCATCACCTCTTACTATTTCTGAGTTTGAGCAGATTTAATTTACTAGTAAAATATTTAGACTTTAGTATCTACTATTGAATCATTTACGATGTGTGAATCAATATATTTCGTTATTGAATTTAAATTTGAATCATGTTTATAACACATACATATCCTGACATCCCCCTATCCCCTTGAATCTTGGAAACTAGGTGGAACATTAGTTGTAATTGCTTGATATTTGTTCATTGAATGAATGCTACCTCTTGGGTATGACTCTATAGTATTGATTTTAGTGTCATGGTTGAGTGTATCGGTTTGTGGGAGATGTTGTTGATGATGCCACTTTGAGTTTAGAGACCCAACCTTTATGACAAGCTTCATATGTGGAATCCTGAGTTTTATAAGAAGGCTAAATAATTAGTCTTCATAGAACATCTGAAAATGAAATCTAAAATGTTCACCAATGCACTCATGTTCCTGTAAGTTTGGTCTACGGGTCAACCCTGACTCTTGAGCATTGTAGGAGTGTTACATTGCTCCTTAAGCTCACCCAAGAATTCTATCAATCTTCCTCAGACTTCATTCTTGAGTTAAACATAGATTTGGGCAAAAGAGCTATGGAAATGTATTGTGGATTGGCTGGAATAGTGAAATATTTGATCTCTACCTTATGGAATCCTCATACCCTATCTAACGAGAATATTGAAGGTTTTTGTTCTACTTTGGAGTCTTGGAGTGCAAAATTTAGATATGACCATTTATATGCTTATGGGCCAACTCCTCAATGTTTATACTTGCTTGGATGAGGAAATATTATTATGAATTATCTTCAGTAAAATAGACGTTGGAATCAATTTGAAATGGGTTGTTTTTCAACTTCTAAAACTTCATAGCGAAATTAATTAAAAGATATGATCGTGTGCACAACAGGCCAGCCCGAGCCTGCACTAACTTAGCCGCCACTACCCCTGTAGATCCCTCTCTCAGTAGCCTCCTGCTGCTGAGGCCAACCAAACCATGCAACCCTCTAAGGAGGGAGATCCTCACTCTTCCACACATCTAGGGAATGAAGAAAATGCAGAAGCCTTCACATCTCTGATCGCAGAGAATGGAGCTCCAAGGAACAGGCCATTAGTCAATAAATTTGTAAATAAACTTGAAAGTATCCCAGAGATTTCTCTCCCTCCAGCACTTCTAAGAAGAGCATCCATCTCTCTAGCAAAACACGAACTTGTTGGACAGTTTACAAGGCTATGGCCTTCACCCAAATCAGTGCAAAAATGGGTGGAAAGAAACTGGAATGCAACCATACAGGGGGGAGGACCACACCAACACAACGGTAAATAATGATAGTGGTCTCTTGGAATTGTCATGGCCTTGGCACCTCCTTTAAAGTCAATCCAGCTCAAGACATTTTAGCTAAGGAACAACAAGAGATATATATGATCCAAAAGACCAAACTAAACAAGCAAGAAAGTAAAAAATGATTCAAAAACTAAAAAATTATGAAGGAGTAGCGTTAGAAGCCACAGGAGCATCAGGAGGAATCAACACTATTTGGGATAAAAGAAAATGGGAATTAATGACCCAAAAAATCAGCAGACACTGGATTTGAACAGAGTTGAGAAATCTCAATACAAAAGAACAGTATAGCATTATAAATGTGTACTCCCCAAATCACTATAGAGACAAAGAACAATGTTAGAAATCAGTTAAAGAAGAAATAGTAGAGAGACAAAGTGGGAACTTAATCCTGGGAGGAGACTTAAATCTGATAAGAAATACAGAAGAAAAAATTGGCGGAATCTTCCACAATGATTAGTCAAGAGAAGCTCTTGAAGGAATAATAGAAGAACACAAATTAATAGACATTCTACCAAGCAATGGAAAATACACTTGGAACAACAAAATAATAGGAAAAAACAACATAAAAGAAAGGTTGGACATAATTCTTATTCATGAAAACATAGCAGCTGCTTATACTCTTGTGAATAGTAAAATTGTTCACAACTCGGTTTCAGATCACAAGCCGGTGGTGCTAACCTTGGGAAAGATGGAAAATCAAGGACCCCTTCCCTTCAGATATAATTCAATTTGGGACAACAAGGAAGATTTTGGCAAACAAATAAAGGATAGCGGGAGGGAAAAAACAAAAAAAAAAAAACAAAAAAAACAAAAAACAAAAAAAACATAAAAAAACAAAAACAAAAACAAAAAAACAAAACAAAAACTAAGCTAAAGAGCCTAAGGGTGCACTTAAAAAATTGGGCAAGAGAAAATGATCTCTGGGACAAAGCTAGGAAAATCAAATTGCAAAAAAAAAATGGATAATCTTTGCAAAGAAAAAGAGAACAAGGAAGAAAGTAAGCAAGATCATATACAAGAAAATGAAATATATCTGAAAATATATAAGCAAAATAGGCAAGAAGAAGAAGAAAGCAGACTGAAATCAAGATGCCTCTGGTTAAAAGCCAGAGACAAAAATACAACCTTCTTTCATAATACAATGAAAATAAGGAGGTCAAAAAATCAGATGGAACAGATTCAAGTAAATGGTCAAGAAATAAAAGGAGTTGAAGCAATAAAAAATGCAGCCCATAAACACTTTAAAGAACTCCTCTCAACAAGTGACCAGCAGGCAGCTAATGAATAAATTTTGTAGCATATTAAAAAAAAAAAAAAAAAAAAAAAAAACAACGAGCAAAACAAGGAATTAAACAAAGAAATTACTGAGGAAGAAGTCAGAGAAGTTGTGTGGAATCTCCATCCTGATAAGGCACCAGGTCTAGATGGGTTTACAATGGCCTTTTACAAACAACATTGGGAAATTATCAAAAAAAATCTAATCAGAATGCTCAAAAATTCTTTCAAAAAAAAAAGATTAAAGGAAATAAAGAATCCTCCTTCCTAGCCCTCATTCCCAAAGAACCCAATCCTACAACTTTTAACAGATATAGGCCAATCTCCCTTTGCAACTCGTCTTATAAGATACTCACCAAAATTCTAGCAAACAGAATGAAAAAATTACTTCCGGAAATAATTTCATAAAACCAAGGAAGATTTGTCCCCAAGAGGCAAATCACAGACAATGTGATAATTGGTAAAGAGGTTATTCACAGCAGCATCCAAAGAAAGGAGAGAGGAATGATTGTTAAGTTAGATATGGCTAATGCTTTTGATAGAGTTAACCATAACTTTCTTGCAGCAACTCTCAAAAAGTTTGGCTTTTCAATAAATTTCATAGAGATTATCCAGGGATGTATATCAAATCCATGGATAGCTCCATTAATCAATGGACGACCCATTAAATTTTTCGAAAGCACACGAGGGCTGCGGCAAGGCTATCCACTTTCTCAATTCTTGTACATCATCATGGTTGAATCGTTGAGTGCTATGCTGGAAGATCAAAGAAAAGAGAAAAAAATAATAGGGATCCAAATATCAAGAGGAGTCAAAGATATAAACCACTCTCTCTTTGCAGATGATACCCTTCTTATAGGCGGGGCATCCTGCATTATAGCAAGATGATTCAAAAAAGTCTTGGATGAATTTCTCCTAACTTCAGGAGGAATTTTAAACAACTCCAAATGCAAAATTTATTGTTGTAATACCCCAACAAAAACAATGCAGCGTATCTCACAAATACTAGAAATACCTTTACAAATAGATTGGAGCCACTTCACTTATCTTGGGCTGCCCTTAGCAAAGGAAGTGGTAAAATCAGAAGTCTGGAACAAGCAAGTGGAGAGAATAAGGGAAAAAATTCAGAACTGGGGAGTGATGTGGCTCAACCTGGCAAGAAGAGTGACACTGATTAAAGCACTTCTCTTGGCCTTGCCTACATATTAGTATGCAATCATTATGGCTTCGGCAAGTGCCCACAAGCAAATGGAACTGATATTTAGAAGCTTCCTCTAGCAAGGAGGAAAACAAGATAATAAAAAATGCAGCCTTGTTAGATGGGAGCAAGTTACTCTTCCCTATGAAAAAGGAGGTATAGCAATACGCCTACCAAGACTAATGAACATTGCTCTAGGGACAAAAAGTATCTAGAGAATGATAAATGGGAACGGTCACTAGTGGGAAAAAGTTATAACAATGAAATACTTAAATTGTCATAGAACAAAGCTGCTCACTGATACTATTCCAGACAGGCCATGCAACCAAATTTGGAAATTGGTTAAAAGGCTAATTCCTCTTATTAGAGATCAAATATCCAAAAATCCAGGGAATGGAAAAACAATTTCTATCTGGGAGGATAGAATAATGGGGAAAAACCCCTTAAATCAGCAACAAATTTAAGAGGACTTCAGAGATGGATGGAGGAGCAAAGTTTTAACACTCTTTATTCTATTTTAGATTGGGATCAGAATAACTGGGTAAGATGGAAAAAGCTGGCTACACCACTAAGACTAAAAAGTAAGTGGGAAATTTTAAAAGTTCATCTGGTAGGGGTCGCGCCCATCAACAAAGAAGAGTAGGATGATTTTGTTTGGGATCCAAATGGAGGGGATTACACAGTGAAATTGAGGTACAACCTCCTCCAAAAACTTCACAATCAAAATAATTGGAGTCTTTGGAAGGCAGCTTGGAAATCAGAGAATCTGCCCAAAATTAAAGTCTTCACCTGAACCCTTCTCAAAGGTAAAATTCTTACCTCTGAAAAAAAAATAAAAAAATAAAAAAAAGGGTCGTCAAAATGTGTCATGTGTCAAAAAGAGGAAAAAACAATCCAACACCTCTTCATAAATTGTATGGTGGCGAGAGAGTATTGGAAACAGGGAACAAGTCCTTTGGAAATAAACATAAATCCAACAATTTAATTAAAAACTCTTCATAAAAACTAAGATAAAAGCTACCCATATACAAAGAAAAAAAAGGCAACAATAAATAGGATATGTAAATGTCTCCCTTCAATCCTGTGTTGGCAAATTTGGTTAGCCCAAAACAAATGCATTTTCATAGAACAAAGCCAAACCTAGGCAAGATCCTAGCAAAAGCTTAGAGCCAAGTTGCAGAGATAATAAGTACATCAAAAAGAAAATAGAGAGGCTTAGGGCTATTGAATTAGAGATAAGCTCCCTATATGATTCTCCACTTGATCTTACTTCTAATGAAAAGATCTCCTCTTTAAGATATTTAGAATCTAAAATACTCAATTTATTAAAGGAGGGGGAGATATAGTGGAAGCTCAAAAGCATAGCCACGTGGATAAAAGGAGACAACAATACTATGTATTTTCCCCACTTCGCCTTTTTTAGAAGAAGCAAAAATCCATTTGGGATATAAAGAAACATGATGGCTCAATTGTATATACACCTTCCAAGATAAAGCATTAGAGGGAGTTGGACCTTTTGAGATTCTTTTTAACAAACCTCCAAGATTTCCCATTAGGGGAATACTAGAGATCACTTAAAATTTTGACCCTTCATAATTTGAAGAAATGAATCTTGCTATGCAAGAGGAAGTTTATGAGAAAGAAATAAACTTGTTTTATCCCCCATGCAAAGGGGAAAGAGCTTGAAAACAAATGGTCTTCCAGTGGAATTCTACCTGGACTTCTATGACTTAATAAAGGATGACTTACTCAATGTCATTCGGGAATCCTTGGAGAATTAGATTCCATTTTTCTTGCTCCTATTCCCAAAAAACAAGTTGAGGAAACATTTTATGATTTTAGGCTTATATCCTGCTATAATGTTAGCTACAAGATTATTCATAAATTATAGCCCAACAGAGAAAACCCATCATCAGTGAGTTCATATCTGACAAGCAATTCAAGTTCTTGTATGGCAAACAAATTCATGATGTGATCTCAATTGCACAAGAGACCCTCAATTCCATCAAATCCAAAAATCTCTTCGCCCTTGCTCCCAATATGGATCTTCCAAAGGCTTAGTTATTGGACCTTCCTATGTTTGGTCCTTCACAAGCTTTGTATGGGACTTCAAACCATCAACTAGATCGTGGTGTGTCTATAGTCTACTTCTTTTGTCATCTTGATCAATGGCTCTCCTTTTTTCTACAATTCCTCCTGAGATCTTTAATAGGGTTTCCCCCTCTCCCCTCTTATTTTTTCTTATAACTAAGGCTCTCAACAACATAATCAAGGAAGCCAAATCTAAAAATCATATCAAAGGAATTGAAGTGGCTCTGCTCCTACAAATCTCTCACCTCCTCTTTGTTGACAACATTCTCATTTTTTCAGATCACTCCCCTGACACCCTCCTCACCCTAAAAGACTCCCTATCACTCTTCTATGCTACTAGTATGCAAATCAACCCTTCCAAATCTTTCCTTATCCCTCATCTTCTTCCTGCACAAGCTGCCCATAATTTTCATCAATTCTTGCCCTTTCCTATCTCTTTATTGGATGAAAATTTTAAATATCATGGCTCCTTCCTTAAACATTTGACAAATTTCTTTGCTAATTGTCTCTGGATATTTCAAAAGATATATTCATGTATTAACTTATGGGCTAACAAACTCCTTTCACGAGGAGGCAGAGTTATCCTTATCAAGGTTGTCTCAAAAATCATCCTAGTCCATTGGTGTTCAATATCATATATCCCAAAGGGAATCCTTACAAAAATCAAGAAAGCTCACTTTGATTTTCTCTAGACATGGAATAAACAAGTTGGGGTCATCCCACTTGTTAAATAGGACAAGTTGGCATTACCTAAATCCTTGTGAGGCTAGTATTTCAAGAAAATATACACTTTTAGTAAGGCTCTGGTATCCATAAGCCTTTAGAGACTAGCACATAATGCATCTCTCTAGGGTAACACTCCCAAATTAAAGTATCTCCCTAATACTTCCTTCTTGGGCTAGTTTTGTCTTCTTATAAAGTCCCCAAAAGGCTCAAACATTTGAAAATCCCTAGTTCTAGCCTTCCCTTTCATTGGCTCATATACAGTCTAGCAAGTTGGTAACATACAACAGATTACATTGGGCCTCGATCCATTGCTAGGAGTAGGGAAGACTACACCCTGTCAAACTCCCTCATAGATAGACTAGACAACTCAGGAATCTACATGTTTGCAAATGTAAAGGCCCAATCTCTGTAAGAATGGCGAGTGGTGGGTTGGAAATGTGTTGCAAATGGACCTAATAGACCATGAAGTCGATGAACTAAATGTCAAATACCCTTATTGATAAACTAGCCCACTCAATTCTAAAAGGACGTGTTAACAATGAATGATGTGTGCCTCTTGGAAAGTTAGGTTATTTACATCATGTAAGTTATATTGATTACATTCAATTGCCACTGCCAATAATAACATTGGAATAATAGAGATAAATAAGCCTTTTCCAAGGGTATTTAAATCATATAAATACCCTAACCACAACAATATTGGATTAATACAAAAAAAAAAAAAAAAAAAAAAATCATGAAGTGAAGATTATACAAACAAATATTGAAACCATGCAAGTGGAGATTATACATGAACATTGTTTGAAATGTGGGATATCTAATGGAGGTGCCCAATTTATTAGATTGGTTATTTTGAAAATGTTTGGAAAAATTTGCCATGTGCTTAGTGCTTTGATTGAAATGTGGTTAGAGGCTCTCGTAAGGAATTTCTATGCTACTATTTGATTGCACTTTACTCAAATCTACAAATCTTGTATCTGAGTTTTACTCTTTGTTCAAATCTATAGACCATACATATCTTGTGTATGAGTTTTACTCTTTGTTCAAATCTATAGATCATGTATCTAGTTTTAGGATATCAATAACAAAGGCTCAATAGTTATAGCTAACAATTCAACCACACTTTAGCACTTAAACTTGACATATGTTCATGCTACTCTTTCACCTTGGTCTGAACCAAATCAGTTGAGCTATGGAACTTGAGCTAGAGTCAGTTTTATGTCAACTTTAACTAGAATTGGTAGAAATAATTCTAGTTCTAGTGCAATTGCTAGGCCAATTGAAATGACTAAGGTAATTGAATCAACTCTCACTATTATTACTTTCATTCAATCAAGTGGAATTTTGGATGAAATGGCTTATCAATGCTATTATGGTTGAAGCAGCGCAGGTGTGTGTAATTGTCTTCCAAATTTTTGTATACCAAAGCAAATCATTTTTCCTAACATTATTAGCTGAATTTAGAATTTGACAAAACTTGAGTTATAAAATTTAATGGGTTCAAACCATCTACCAATTCATTCTATATTCATATTCCTATAATAAATTTTGATCCTACTTCATGCAAAGTCCTTCTTACCACTGAACTACCAATGTAAACTACCAATTATACAAAGTGATATAGTTATATATGAAAAATCAACAGTTACATTGTATCAAGACCTTCAACCCAAATCCAATCGTCCCTTCATTATGTTTTTCATTATATAGACACCTTGGCTCCTAACATCGACTTTGTGTGGATATTATTAATCAGATCATCCTTTGGATCGTTGACTCACATTTACTTTTATATTTATATACGAGGGGTTCTACTCATGATTTTTGACCCATATTTTTAGATTTGAGATCATAAATTTAAATGAACTTACTCACTTGTATCTGTAGTATCTAACATTTCATGGGTTTCTTTTTCCACTAATGATTCTGGAACTATTGATGCTCGTTCAGCAAGTTGTCCATAAATGTAACTTGGTTCTTATGTTGCAGGGTTAAAGAGGAAAGGTGAAGGGTTGGATGCCTCACTGTTCAATGGGAAAAAGCAAGGGTTGGCTACTTTCTTCTTCTTGATCTCTTCGTTACTAGGGTCCATGGAAATTGCCTTATGTGTCTAAACCACTTCTTAACTAACATCCACGTAGACTGCAATATGTGTCTCTACCCATGGCATACACACAAGGGGCAGTGGAGCAATTCATTGATGAAATTGGTAACGGTGGGCTGAAAAATTAAATGATGCTTCTACCGCAGGAAGAAGCGAACGTAGGCAAGTGCATAAAATACAAACGAGCAACGATTTAATTGATCCATAAAACAAGATAAAACAGTTGTCAGAGTAATTAAAAGCAAGTTTAATGTTGTATAAGCAGGTATGTGAGGATTCGACATGAGAATTTTATTAGATTGGTAGAGATGGAAGACAGATATGTTACCATTTTAGCAGGGAGATCAACCAACATTTCTTTCTCTTGGAATGAGGGTAGTGACTAGACAATGCAAATGCTTTGAGATTTTGTTTGTCTAACAATTTTTATGACTGGATAATTTTTTTCTTAATAGCACTAATAGTCTTTTTAGTTTTCTCATATCAATGCATGTCAAACTCTCCCACAACGATTTTGTTTGTCTAATAATTTTTATGACTGCTAATTTTTTTTCTTGACAGCGCCAGTAGTCTTTTTAGTTTTCTCATATCAATGCATGTCAAACTTTGGCACAACCAGCATATTTTTTTCTTAATAGCACTAGTAGTCTTTTAGTTTTCTCATATCAATGCATGTCAAACTCTGGCACAACGATTTTGTTTGTCTAACAATTTTTATGACTCGCTAATTTTTTTTCTTGGCAGCACTAGTAGTCTTTTTAGTTTTCAATATCAATGCCTGTCAAACTCTGGCAAAACCAGCATATTTTTGCATATAAGAAGGTAATGATTGTGGAATAAATGGTCATAGTTTTGCTACTTTATAGTGTTAATAGGTTTTTTTATTAGATAGTATGAAGATTGTTTAGGTTTGAAGTCATTACAACACTATTCTTAATAGCATCAAAGCTCAACATGTCACTAGACCACATTTGAATTTATTTAGGTAGATTATAATCATTCCACTCACCCACTTGAGATAACCCAATTGACTACTTTTATTTATTTATATTAACTTAAATTTAGATTTATAAAGTATGGAAATTGATCGAATTTTGTAAAGTGTAAATTTTTAAATCATTTTTAATAGGTCTTAGTTTAAGTTTGATTTGCATTGGTTTATTTTTTTAAATGTTGTCATGTACATATATATACATACATTTAAAAGATAATAATAATAAAACATAATATTAGCTAAATTAAAAAGTAGTAAAAATAATAAGAAATTGCTGATGATGTATATAATGTGCTAGTTGTTTTTCTAACTTAATAATTAGAAAAATTGAGTAAAAAATTCTCACTCTAAAGCCATAAATAAATAATTCATGTCTATACTATACAGCTAATCCATCTTAAAAGATTATAAAATGCAAGTTGACATTAAATATTTACATAACATTAGAGTGAGACATTTTATTGTGCAAATTAAAATGTTTTATTATAATAATTAGTATATTGTCAATATAATCGATAAAATATTTTTTGATAACCCATATTGATTTTACATAAATATTAAATTTAATTTAATAAATAGTTTCTATATAATAAAATATATAGAAATGATATCCACATAAATTAGTTATCATAGATCTTCAAATAGTTTACTTAAATCTTATGTTAAAATATTTTTGAAAAGTATAAGGTTTAAACATTTTACTCACAATTTTTTTTTACTTCTAATTACTTTACAACATATTCATTTTTTTTTATGTTATAGCCCACATTATTTTTATATTTAGACATAATTTATTTCTTTTTATTTTAAAAAGGCATGTGTCAATTCGAAGGACTCTAATTACTTTACAACATATTCATTTTTTTTGTTATAGCCCACATTATTTTTCTATTTAGAGCATAATTTATTTATTTTTATTTTAAAAAGGCACATGTCAACTAGAAAGACAGCAAACAAACTTACACATACCCTCATATTGGATTGTAGAATGAGCCCCTTGGCTCAATCAACTCTAGGAAATAGGTAATTATAAGTTGAAAAAGAAAATATCATCCTTATATTTACCTTACAGATATTTCAATATAAGATTTAAATAAAAGTTTGAATATTCATGTTAACTAATATATTTCGATATAAACTTCTTATATATATATAGAGAGAGAGAAAGCTTCCGCACACACACATATATCATAGTAAAATATTTCAATGCCCAAAATAAATAATTAAAAGTAAAATAATTTGATTTATTTCCTAAATGTTAGGATCACAAACCACCAAGGGAAGAGGTGGAGTCTAAAAACATGGAGTTGTCTTTAGTGTGACTTTTTAGACTTTCTAGGCAGAAAATTTTGAGGTGAAATCGTAATTTGCCTTATTTAAACTTGTTTTTTGAGAGTGTATATGGATTCAGCACCTTGAAAAATCCTAGGCCACTTGACTTGTACAAAAATTACCCATCAAACTTATAATTTCAATAAATTCCCACCAAATTTTAAAAAAATATTCATAATAAATATATTATTATTTCTTCCATAAAAATTAATTTTATTTTCATTTTTCTTATCATTTCATTCATAAAAGATAATTCAAATTATTGCAGCATAATATGTTTGCTCGTTTATAACGTTCAACTCTTTACATGTTCTCCAACTCCTTTCTTGGTATTGATGATTCGGGTTATTGCAGCTCAATAATATGTTTTCTCGTTTATAACGCTCTTTACATGTTCTCCAACTCCCTTTTTCGTTGGCTCCTCTCCATGCAGCCACACTTCACATTGTACACTTGAGAATCACAAAACACTAAGAACAATGGTGGTGTCTAAAGATATCCTTGTTTTGGATCTTAATAACCATTAAGAAAAATTAATATGGATTTTTTTGGTCTTTAAATAGACTATATTGGAGATGAATACTATGGATAAAACCATGGGTTCTTATAAACCTAGACCCTGAAAACCACTTTACATGTTCTCCAACTCCCTTTTTCGTTGGCTCCTCTCCATGCAGCCACACTTCACATTGTACACTTGAGAATCACAAAACACTAAGAACAATGGTGGTGTCTAAAGATATCCTTGTTTTGGATCTTAATAACCATTAAGAAAAATTAATATGGATTTTTTTGGTCTTTAAATAGACTATATTGGAGATGAATACTATGGATAAAACCATGGGTTCTTATAAACCTAGACCTTGAAAACCATTGATAACTTAATCGAATCAAGTTAACTTGAACCACCCTAACACTAATAAGAAGAGATGTATGATTCATTCAATTTTTAATATAAAATGGATATGTAAAAATCAAAAAACATTATTAATAATAAAAATATTCAATGTAGGTCATAAATAAAATATTTCACTATAAAAGGTTAAATAATATTGACATGTGTTTTTCCCAATTGGGGCACATGTCTACTTCGCTACTTGGCAAACGAAGTCAAGGGAGGAGTCTGCCACCCCATAGAATCCCAAGGTAACTAAGAGGGGGGCAGCACTGCAACCCCCCCCGCCACCAATGCATGAAGCATGCAAAGTCCTATTACTTCTGATGTTATGGCGAACGTATTCCAATTCCATTTTTTCACCTCTTATGTAACGAGGCAAGATTTGGTGCCCTTAGTGTGTTACAACATCGAATGGTGGGATTTTCTTTCCATCTGTGGTGTATGGTCATGTTGGGATGTTGTGTCAATCAGCTAACTAGCTAAATGGGGCGAGAATTGGTTGTTCTCAGAATTGGAGTGCATGTCGAAGAGGGCATTGCAACTGCGACTCACAGAGGTCTCTCTTTCCTTTTATACTAGATGGTGGAGGGTGGTGGCGATCAAACTGGGGACAAAGACGACAACGTTGCTCTAGGGACTGATGCAGACTATGATAATCGAGCCAAGACACTGAACGACTAGTGGCATTGCATAAAGGCAATTTTTGGCTCTTGTTCTTAGATTCAAAGAACGAGCTGTCAGTTGGTCTTGGAACTCATGGGTTGCCTTTTTCAAGTAATATCTTATTCAAGGCTTGATGCATTATTTCTATTAGCTTATGCCTAGTGTTGGCTCTATGGTGATGTCTTTCGTGGGTTTATCTTGGTAAATTATGGTGTTTTGAGTCTTTTGCAATTAGGGGTTCTATTGGCTTCGACGTTGCTCTCTCCTTTTGGTCTTATTGCCTTTATGTCAAGTGTTTTTCCGCTGAAGTTTCTAGGTGGCTTGCTTGGTTGGTTGGTTATACCAAACACTCATCTCTTTGGGCATCCCTGGACACTGATTGGCCAAGCTAGGTGTAACTTCTAAATGGTGGCTCTTCTTTGGTCCTTGGTTGTCTTTGGGGGGTGTAGGCACTCTTAGAGTTTTCTCTGCATTACTTGACTCTGGGGGGCCTTGCTCGGTAGTCATTATTGATGTTGGTGGGTTCTACAATCTTGGCCCTGCATTGTATTACTTTATTCCATACCCTTTATGTCGTGTCAACGAATGTGAAGCCACTAACGGTTTGGCAATTGTGGTTAGCAAGGCTAGTTACGTGTCCAATCCCAGGCCCAAGAAGTCGCTGCCACCTATTACTCATCGACCTCTCCAAGCACTCGAGAGGAGAAACAGTGACTTGAGAATTATGTTACTCAAAACCATCAAGCCTACTCAGATTTAGAGTTATTGAAGGAGGTTTCCCATTGGCTTCCTAACCCTGGTCATACCTGGGGAAGAAGGAACTAGTATGTGCACTCCTTCATGCTACATTGGCAGCCGAAGACCCTATTAAGACGAGTATTAAAGGAGAAACACAAGGAAAGGAATGACATAATCTCCTTTCTAAATGAATGATATTCAGAGGGCTGAGTGGAAACAACAATCATGTCTTGAAAGGATGGAGGCTCGCTTGGCTCGCATAGAGAGACACATCCAATGCAAGCTTAAGCCCTCAACGCCAACTAGTACTAGTGCGAAGGACCCTGCATCGACGACATCTTCGGATGCTAGACTTGGATGATATGTTGTTGTTACTTTGTAGTAGGTTGCTTTCTTGTCATATGGCTTTACCATGATCAGTTGTTGTTCCTTGTTTTTTTGGTCAAAACCCAATTTTCCTTGTGGCGGAGTGAGGCCAATATGTTTTCTGACAAATCGTTTATCAACGATGTAACTTGATTTCTGAAGTTACTACAAATCCAACTTAAAAGTAGTTTATAAAGAAATTTTCCAATGTCCATACTAAGTAAAATATTTCAACGCCAACTATGCATAGATGTATATATTATATAAAGCAAATAAAATTTTTAAATCCTTGTCACACTAGGTATATCAATGGTTAAGATGGATCTATAACCTATCCTTGTCTCCATGGACAAGATTACACCTAGAGGATTTGAACCTTGGATCTCTTAGTTTACACAATACTTCATATCATGGCAATTGTCAACTGAGTTGCATTATAGTTTTAGTTTTAATTCGAAAACATAAATATAAATTTACTTTAAAAACAATTCATATGTTTTTTATTATTATTTTTTTTACTGGAAGCAATTTTTAATATAAACTTATCTAGTACTACATGACAACTCTTGTAAAGAGTCTCTCATAATGCAAACATTTTTTAGTTATTCCTCGTTTATTTTGGAATAGGACTTCCAAAATTTTAATCTAACTATCAATAATTATTGTATGGATGGTAGGGATTTAATCTTCATGAAATATTTTGGAATTTTCTTAATAGCACTCACAATTCAACCATTGAGATTATCACAAAAAGCAATTAAGTAGTTATGTTCTTTTTACCTTTTTAATCAAATTGATTAATTAAAAAAAATGTCATATGAACATGAGTTATGGTTTTTTGGACATGTGGTAATAGTAAGCCACCGTATTAGCCATGGTATCATAACAAAGCCTATTTACAAACTATTATTACAATTTTTTAAGTATATATATGTTTAATTCATATATTAATTTATTTTATAATCATTATTAATATTAATAAAGTTATACTTCATTTAATTTTTATGACTTTTTTTTTTAATTTAGAGAGATGTGATGTATTATAAAATAAGTGTTTTTGCTGCCTATCAATGTTTACAAGAGGCATTTACTTTACGAGTTGTCTTTAGTGCGACTTTTTGGAAGTTTTTCTGGTGGGTTTTTCCGATCTAATTTCTCTAAAATCTCGCAAGAATTTATTGGAATCACAAGTTTGAATGGTAACCCCTACACACTCGAAGTACCCTAAGGGTTTTTCAGGGTGCTAAATCCATATATACAATAAACAAACCACTTTAAAAATCCATCTATACAATAAAAAACTACTTTAAATAACACAACGCAAGACCGAAAAAACCAAAACAACCCATTAAAGACAACTCCTATAACTTTATCTAAAACTACATGATAACATCTCCGAGTCCCCATACAACCTCCCAAGTCCCATACTTAATTGTAAACCATGCAATAAATTCCATTCACATCCATCAATCTTCCCAAAGTACCCATACTTGGTTGGAAAACATGCCATAAATTCCATTCACATCCATCAAACTTTTAATTTTATAAAAATATGATCAGATATCTATAAGATAGAGATTAATTAGTTTCTAGTTCCCATCATATTTTAAATTCAAACCTCATAAGAAGAGATCTAGAATGGAAACCAAGTAAATAAACTATTCCTAGAAAACTTCAACCAAAACTATAATCACATTATAAATAATTAATTTAATAGTGAAAAAAAAGCTTTCCCAACTACAGATTTTATAAAATTTCGATTAAAAAAAAAAAAAAAATTATAATTATCAGATACTGAATAATTTTACATTAAACATCGATTTCCTTGGAAAATTACAATTAAAAAAAAAAAAAGTCACCCAACGAAACTCACGTAATAGCAACCCTTCAAACATACACCGCCTAAAAGAACAAACGAAATTCACGTGATAGCAACCCTTCAAACATACACAGCCTGAAAAAACAGGACACGTTGCTTGCATATGGTGGTACACGTGGAAAGCAGGATTCATTGTACGATTTCATACATAAGATAATGTTCGAATATCAGAACTATGGCTGAAACCCCTCTCTGATCAGAGGAGGTAGAGTTTGGGAGCAGCAGTGTAATTTCCATCTCCATCTCCATGGCAGGAATTCATCTGGATCATGTGGCCAGATCAACAACGGACGTCCAACGCCTTGCAAGCTTTTATCAGGAGGTAACGCTTCCCAGCCTTGCCTCCATATTAAGATTTTATTTATACAGTTGGATCCCAGACGTTGAAGCTCATCTATATATATATATATATATCACTGCAACAGGTTTTCGGGTTTCAGAGAACTGATATTACCAATTTCGGGTTCGAGGTTGCATGGCTTAGTACTGTTCCACCCTCGTTTTCATTGCACATTATCCAGAAGAATCCCAACTCAAATCTACCTGAAATCCCACACAGCGCAGGCCCTGATGTTAAGTATGTATATAGATTTTTTCTTTTATCTCTTTTTTTCAGCATTACAGCGATCTCCTAAAGCTTCTCTCCAGTTTACGTACGTTTTCTGACATAACCGTGTTCGTTTATGAGCAGAAAGGATCCCGCACTTCTGACACGCAGCCACCATTTTTCTTTAGGTGTGCCAGACTATGATGGTTTCGTCAAATCCCTGAAAGTGAGTGTACTGTGGTGTTCATAAATTCACTTCACCCCTGACCTATAAAGCAATATGAATAACAAGGGGATAGATTTGATCCTCGCATCTCTTTCAAGCCAGAAGAGACTGAACCAATATATCCTTTAAATTATGTTTTACAAACCACCTCTTCTCTAACAATATCCATTAAATTCTGTTTCACAAACAACTCTTCTCTACCAATATTACCATAAATTATGTTTGGTGCAGGAAAAGGGAATCCCATTTCATGAGGTAACACAACAGGAAGGAAAAATCAAGCAAGTCTTCTTCTATGATCCTGATGGTAAGTCCACTTGTATTTGTTTTTTCATCCTCTCAGCAGTCATTGTAAATGGTTTCCCTCCCGAAATTGACAGCTTCCCAGACTTCTAACTTGGCATGTAGAATTTCTGATCAAAATTTCTATGGAATTCTGGGTTAAAATATGTTTTGTTTTTGAACAAAAAGTAGCATCTACTTCTGAGTTATTTTCAAAGTATGAAATGTTATATTATTGACTCCTTGGCAAGGAATGTAAAAGGTTTGTGTTTTCTGTCTTAATTTTTAATAACAGGGAATGGAGTGGAAGTTGGCAACTG
>APFE031672647.1:122189-145512 GCA_000404065.3 Pinus taeda | reverse complement strand
AGTAAGTTGTGCTACAATTAAGGAAACTGAAAATGCTGAAAGAGACAATTGTGGGGGTCCAAATGGAATAGGTGGGTGGCCACCAACATCCACCTGGATCAAAACAAGTACAGACAGAAGATGTACCCTCTTATAGCATGGGCACTCAGATGGAGGTTTGGACCTCTCGCAATAAAGAAATATAGACAGAAGATATCTCTTCTTATAGTATAAGCACTCAAACGGGCACACAAGCCAAATACATCATGACACACCATGACCCCACTCTACTGAATCTTTAGGAAGAATTGGCACAAGCTCAACTCACATTGGAATGACTTGAACAAGAAACTATTTCCCAACAAAAATATCAAGAGTTGCAGAAATAACTTCGGGAAATGAATGTAACAAAGAGGGATACTTTTGACAGATGCAAAAAGGCAGAAGAAAAAATGGAGAAGATCAAGCTCAAGTTAGACAGAGTCATAAGGTAGACAAACACCATCTACTCACTGTATTCAGATGTCCTAGCATGCAGGTCTCCTGCCACAAATTATGCCTTGCTTTTGTTAGAATGGTACTTGTTATTGAAAATTAAAGCTGTAAGAGCTAGTAAACCAATTGAATTAAGAACAATTGAAGATTTTTATAAATTGGTATAAGCAACATGGTGTAAAGGTCCAAAAGATTCTTTGTGAGTTTTATCTGCACAACTTTATATTAGAGAACGAGGTAGAAAATAACCCTAGCCCTTTTGTAGAAGATGTTCAATTCCAAGCTTGTATTTCATTTGCAGTTAACTAACTCAAATGGTTTAAAGATTATAATGCATTTCAAAGATAGGAACATGGATTGGATCTTTGTGTGAGAAGTGAACCTAAGCATCCCTTACAAATGTTTTCCAACCATAAAATACTGATGACATGAGAAGGGGTGATTAAAACTTTAGGGTCCATTCATAAGGAGATTGTACAGAAAGGAGTATCATATTTCCTCTCGATTCAAGAAAGTTCTATGACTGCATCTAAATTCAAATGGATGATATCCACTAGTAGTGTGAAAGATAGGGAACCATTTAATTACACAAATATTAAAGTAGATGCAGCCCATTTGGTCACCTATAGCAATCTTATTTTGAGAGAAGGACCTTACTGGTTAGGATGTCAGTTTTGGAGCCCCATTATTTGGTATCCCCCTGAAGGTTATCAGGATAAATACAAATTTCCTAAAGGAAAGGAAGGGCCTGCCTTTGCTCTCCTAGCTCAACATCATGGTTTTAGACCAATTTTTGATGCTTCCTCTCTAGCCTACGCTTTAATGGCGCTGCATAAGAACTAATTACATTTCATGAGGACATGAAACAGGGTAAGCAGGGGAGTCTGTTGAGTTACAAATGCGTATGTATTTACTCTTAATTCCATCACCTTTTTCGTCTTTTCTTATCTCTTTCATATCTTGATATGCTAACATAGTGATGGATTATGATAAGAAATAGATGAACTACTCTCAGTTAAGATTTAGCCATCGTAACTAACTTTTATTCCTTTTTATATAGAGAAATGATGAAAGGAACAATTGTTGTTCCCTAGAGATGGAATAGCATAAACCAACAAAGGAAGAATGGGGTGTGTCGGTTACGGTCAGGTTGGAGGACAAATCAGGAGGATCACCACTAAATATGAAGGGTGTTTGAAGATAGCATTCAGTTGCAAATCACATTTATATTTTACCTCTTTCTGACTATAAAAGCAAAAGATTGTAGGACGAAGGGGGATCGATCTTTGTTATTTCAAACTGTAATTTTATTTTACAGACTCATGATGTTGGAGAACACGACCATATTGTAATGAGACTTGAGTTCAATGATTAATATATAATTGATGTTGTTGTTCATTCGCAATCTCCGAAGTAGCTCAGCAGTATTCGTTGGTGGCTAAGGGCCTGGCCTCTAGTGGATTAAACTGCTCCCTTGTGTTATATATTTCTTATTCTTGCAAGTTTGATTGGTTTGATAGTTTTGCCATTTTCTGTGAGTTTATCTTATTTGTTATTTACCGCTTTCCTATATTGAAGTAGTACATTTTCTTTACATGTTTTGTAGCACTGTCATTTGATTCTATTTACGCTTATTGTAGATTAAATTATTTAGCCGTTAAGATAGTGAATCTCATTGATTTAATCAGTTGTAAGAGTTTGGTTATCTCTATTGAACTCCCAGTTGTCATCATTAACATTTGGATTGCTTAGTTGAGATTGAGTGTGATTTAGATTGAATCAGCTAAGAAGAGATTGGTTATTGCTACTATGCTCTCGGTTGATGCTATTGTTAATTGAATTGCTTGTGTGAGATTTGATTTCGATTTCTGCAGAGGATTAATTCTTAATGCTTAGATGCAATATTTCCTTTAGCAGTTGCAATTTGAGTTTTATAAATGCATATGTCTACTCATGTATCAAAGGTTTGTACTTCATTTTAAGAAACATTACTCTCTGGATTCATAGCAAGCACATATTGTGTACACTCTTGGAATAAAAGGACTTGCCCGAGTCAATGATTAATGTGGGGTAATTAGGATCTTAAAAAGACACCTTTTATCAACCAACAAGAGGCAAGTAAGATATCCCTGTTGGTAGCAAGGGTGTGACACATGAAGCAAGTCAAGGAAGGTGCATGAATGGTTCTAACACACAGAGGGTGATGTGAGTGTTCCCCTTGGAAGCCTATGGAAGAACATGCTAAGAAGGGAACGAACGATAAAATATGCATCACAAACTGGAAAGAAAGTAAGCTGACAATCCAAAGTGATTGTTAAACCAACAACATATTTTAATAAGATTCATAGATACTTATACAAAAAAATTCCATACATGCATGTGTAAGAAAACAGATACATATATCTTTAGAGTAAACAAGTTCGCTGAAATACAATAACAACATATGCATGAAACGTTCTGGATATGTTATATTAAGAAGTGAATGTTCCAATCATACAGTACAACCATGACCAACCACTAGTCCCGACAGTGGAACGTTATAGTCACTGTTGCTTGCTCTTCTAAACAGATATACTAGTTGTGCACTATGGAGAAGCCAAGCCTCGTTACAATACTCTCCAAGATTTCTCTAAGATACTCCTATCGGAAGCTTGGCTGACCAAAATCCTCTACAATGAGTTATGAGGGACTATATATAGCAAAGTGTGGGGTGACCCTTGACATTCCCCTTTGTGACTATTCATCTACCCTCATGACTCTTCAACTACTCTATGACTGTTACATTCAACTATCGACACTTGAACTTCCACTTGAAAAGACATTACATACAATCTGCACATGTACTCATGTGAGACAAAATAGGCTTGAGCAAGCCATCCAAAACATCACTATGACTTGGAAAACTGTGGGAATACCAACTCTTTGACATCCTCATGATGGTCAACAGTGGCGAGCTAATGCCAAGCTTGGTAATCTTTGATGGTGTTCATGTACTCTATGGTGGCATCCTTCTCGAAACAAACTCTTGCCTTCGTTGCATCCGGGTACACTGCTCTCTCTTATCTGTCCAACTCACCTAATAACATGTGCATCATTGTCTTAAGTTCGACCAAACCAATGACATATTGATGCATGGTGTCTACACTAATCGCTAAGTCTACGCCGGTGGCGATGCACATCAACTTGTCAAAGTACAAATCAAGCTCCAGTAGGACTTGCGCCTTTGTCTTTCCCTCGGTGAGTGTCCCAATAGATGGGATCACATGTGCACACAAAACAACATCCATGCTTCTGAATACCCATTCATGGGAAGCCTACAAACTAGTGATGAGTTGCGAGAGTTCTTCAGAGTTCTAGATCTAACTCTAGATGTGTTCCTTCAACTCGACCGCTCTAGGCTTCATCATCTTGGGCAAGTGTAACGGGGTTCCCTTGTATCATATTGTCCATATTTGCATGTAGTCCATAATAGTATGTAGGTTGACAAGATACGTGTTGTCCTAGAACATCACTCCTACCAACCATTTAGATGGACAACTACCTTATGCATGGTACCAAACGTGGAATACAATGCTTGCATGACTGTCTCAAGGGACGATACTTCATCGAATATCACCTTCTTCAACTCTTCTCAGGAGGATGTTGTAACCAATTCTCCTCCCTGCTTGGTCATCTATAACTCAGCCATTCACTCATTCTCATCTATCAAGAAGCAAACACTCGAGCTAGTGGCTTCAACATATGCTCTAGTATCATCAACAATGATGCTAGATGCTTGTGCACATTAGACACAATCACTCGCTCTTCAAACTACACAAGAGTTGTGTTTCCATCCAGAGTAGACAATCTATGTGATTTCACAACTCTATGTTGTGCATATGTCCTTCTAGATTGTCTCCAAGCATCTCAGTATCTCTTTGGTCGCTTGGGGCTTGCTTTGCTTCTGGATCTGGTGAATCTGGTGGGTTGACCTCTTGATGGTAAGGAATGAGGTTGATGTCTCGCTCTTGCTCTTTCTTCTTCATATCTATATCCATCTACTCACATGCTTGTTTAATCTCTTGAGTGAAGTCCAACTCCTACGACTTCTCACCTTGTCTACTTTGTGCCAGTTGCTCGAATGAGTTAACTACCTATACGAGCGCAATTTCTTCTGTCTATACATGTTGCACCCCTTGTAGTTCCTGTCCTTGCTACACTTCCTTCTCCTTTCTATGCAACTCATGTTCCTTCTGGAGTTTCTCCTTCAACTCATGCAACTCCTTCACTATTTCCTCCATACTCTATTTTTCTCTTTGCCTGTGCGCAATCTCCCTGTCACACTGTTGCCTCTTCACCTCTATTTCCAAAGCTGATTTTGCACAAGTGGGTCTTCTCTAAACTTGCAGATTTGTTTTGCCACTACATTTTCGACAATATTTCTCTTGCCTTTGTCACACACCATTATGTTTACCTCTGCTGCTGCTACTACTGGTGCTCTCCTGGGTGCTGCTTCACACTACTTCGCTAAACATTTCACAATGATGTCGACTAGTTCATTGGGCCTGAAGAAGTTGTAACAATATCTCCATGGGTCTTCCTCCGCCCAATAACATGCCCCGTGGATCCATAAAAAATGTACTCTCGTGCAGTGATCCTTCACCAAACAATGCGGTTCATATGAATTATACCTTCAGGTGTCAAAAGGATATCTGTTGATCTCCTCTATTTCAGCATCCACATGCTTGAGATTTTGTATCTCGTACAACCTAATCCACAATGAGAGGGTGGGCCAAGGTGCCTTCTTCTTCCGGTGCAGCCTAGTTGACAGTCCTATCGAGATGTGGTATGACACCTCTTGCATGATGAGCATGTCCATGGAAAACTTCAGTAAACCATGTAGAGGCTTCTCCACATTGTACATCCATATGAAGGTTCTAGATAGTGAGGCATACAAATCCTCGATGTTGATCAATTCCTCCATTGTTACCTTCGACATGCAAGGTGGATCTTGCTCAAATATCATCTTATACACTAGGGTGACAAAATGATCTGGAAGTTATGTGATAACCCCTCTGAAGCTGCATTCTGAAAACAATTTACAATAAGTATTGACAAAGGTTTTTGCTAATGTCCATGCAAACTTCATGCCTTGGAACTTCTGATGGGCACAGATTGCATCCAAGGTGTAGGCAAACATGTATATTTCTACTTGCTGACCTTTGGGTGGTTTCCAAGCTCCTCTTACCTATTCCTTCAGCCTGTGAGCCAACATGTTGGACCAGTCGCATGCTTTGCCTTCACTGGCTAGTTCTTCCAATGCGATCACCCAACTTTGCAAGAAGGTCTTCGTGCTCTCTTGGCCATACAAGTGACATGAAAACATGACCAAGTATTGATACACCTTCCACAATATATTCATCTTGTAAATATGGTTGGGTGTCATCCTGAATTTAGCTGGCTCCTTCACCCAGTTCTTCAAGACATCCCTAGAGTTGGAATTGTTAATGGGTATGATAAAGGGTGTCTCCATGGTAATCACTGGCTTCAAAAAATGGTACATCTGCTGATAGTCTTATGACCTGAAGGAAACAATCTCTGTCTTGCTAACACTGCTCAATGTCATCGTCTTGGGATTAGTGTGTGAAACGATTCAATATATGATGTCCGTGCATGGGAACGCGAGATACCTAAATGAAATCCGGTACAAGATGGACTTGTGAACGTTCGCATAGACTTGGTGGTCTTCAAGATCTTCCCCAAATGTGCCTGAGAATGCATCACTAGCCTCTTGCCATTTCAACTAGATGTCTTTGTCTATGATCAACTTGATGTCTTCATAGATCAGAAAACTCGTAGACACTCGCTCAACTACTGCTCTAGTTGTGCTTCCGTCGGTGTCCTTTGACCCCACTTTCTTGGAGGCCATTGATCCTAAACTGTTGAGAGACAAATGAACCCTGCTATATCTAGAGACATGGTGACATGCATGGCAATAAATCCATCATCTAAATCTAAAACAAGCTTGAGGGATTACATGCAACATACCCAGGGAACTGCTGGAAAGGATTACACAATTTTCACTGGGAGGTTGGGAGACTGACTATCGGAACTATGCAAAAGGCAGTCTGGACCTTCAAGAGGATAGTTGATTGCTTGAATTATGTAATCCTCAATCTGGACTGGCATACTGGGTGCTGAGATTGCGCAATGAACAATTTCAGTTGGCAAGTGATGCAGGCCCAGGGACTGCATTGCACATTTTTTTGGTCCAGTAGTCACTACCTCTTAGAATTGTGCAAGGCAAGATTGGAGGGCACTGGCTGACCAAATTTGCACGTTTTCTAGGAGGAAGACAAAGGCTTTCCTCTCAGAATTGCGCAATGTTGTCCAGGTGATGTAGAGTATGGGCCAAGGTTGCCCAGACCCGCCGACGGACAACTCAAAGAAAAAGGAAGATGTGAATGCATGGCAATACTGTGTGTAAGGAGTGAATGATCATGCATGCAAACAACGGATGTAAGATTCAAAAAACAGAACAACATGCATGAGTGTGAAACAAGTCATGGAATTGACGATCGTTCGTCTAAAACAATGTCATGCATGCGATAATAGTGAGATGCTAAAAAAAACTGAAGAATGAGATTTGAAGCATCAAATAAATATGCTTGAGGTTCATGACGCGTGTGCTATAGATCTAGGAAAAAATGACACTTGGAGGAAAATTTCTAAAATGATCTTTGCATGTAACCTCTAGCTGCTAAAAATAGCTCCCTAAAATATAGGGATGCTTTTTGCATGTAGATTCTTGCTATTTAGAGAAAAGGTAGCCCATGCATAAAAGTCAATTTTTCTCGATCCCGGAGGGACCTATTCAACTAGGAGGCACATGCAACAACCTACTTGACTCAGGGGAATTTTTGAACAATTTCTGGGATGAAGCTGGGCTGGCTGTTTAGAGGGATTACGCAATTTCTGGGAGGAACAACTGATTGATTCCGAAAATTGCACAATTTCCAGGTTGAGCTACATTGCTGGGCCATATTGCACAATTCTCCAAGAGAAGGTTGTTTGAGAGGATTACGCATTTTTTGGGCCCAGCAGGCTCCCAGTGAGATTTGGGCAATTTTTGGAGGGAAGGCTGGTTCCCCCCCAGAATTGCACAATTTTTTGAGGGAGCTTCTCAACCAGTAGCTGGCCCAAGTCCTAAATGGCAGCCTATGAGGGGAGTGAAGCAAACTATGATGCACAGGTTGGCAAGCTATTGAAAAAATAGTGAAGCTCATGTACTTGACAATGCGATACTTGCTGCTAAGATGGTTGGTAGGGAGGCTCCAAAATGAAGCTAATGAAAAATTTTGGAGGGTGGTTGTAGCTATTGCAACAATATGGTAGAAGGTATGTCTAATTTCTCTCTAGATTTCAACTTTTATGAACATTGTGTATATGGGAAGAAAAATTAGGTTAGTTTCCCCTCTAGTGCTAAGAGGGCGAAATGGATATTAGAGCCTGTGCATAGTGATGTGTTTGGACTTGTGTCAGTTACATCACTGGGTAAGTCTATGTACTATGTATAAATTATAGATGACTTCTCAAGGAATACATGTATATATTTCCTCGTGAAGAAATCTAAATTCTTTGCTAGGTTTAAAGAGTTTAAAGCTCTAATGGAAAACCAAACAGAGAAGAAGACAAAGGTTATAAGGATAGAAAATGGTGGAGAGTTCTGCAAGAAGGAATTTGAAGAGTTATGTAAGAAGTGCAGAAGACTAATCCATATGCACCTCAGCAAAACAAAGTTGAAGAAATAATGAACATGATGTTGATGGAAAAGGCAAGAAGCATGCTCAGCGGTGTCAAGTTAGGACAATAATTCTAGGCAAAGGAGGTGGATATTGCATCTTACCTGGTTAATATATCACCTTCATCAACGTTCGATGATAAGAATCCACATGAGGAATCAACTGGTAAGAAACCCTCTCTTTCACATATGGGAATGTTTGGTTGTGATGTACATGTTCCAAAGAAGAAGAGAACCAAGTTGGATAGTAAATCTGAAAGGTGCAGCTTTATTGGGTATAAGGATGGTTTAAAAGATTATAAGCTTTGGAACCCAAAAACAATGAAGGTTGCGTACATCTGAGATGTGGTGTTTAGACAAATGAAATATTCTATTAAACATGAATTCCTATCAAAGGAACTTGAGAATATAGAGTTTGAGCTAAAGGAGGAAGAATCAAAATCTACAGCAGAATAGGAATCAAAAGATGAAGAGCCACAAACTCCAGCTGTGAGAAGATCAATTCGAGAAAGAAGGCAACCAAAAAGGTATAGTCTATCTTCTTTCTGTTCAAATTTTCATTTACTATTACTGATGATGATCCAAGAACTTCCAGGGAGGAAGTAGATTCAGAGGATGGAAAACTTTGGAAAGAGGCCATGGTTGATAAAATGACATATTTGGACAAAAATGAGGCTTGGGATCTAGTGGAGTTTCCAGTTGGAAGGAAACCGATTGGAAACAAATGGGTGTTTAAGAAGAAGATTAATGCAGAAGGCAAGGTGGAGAAATAAAAAGCTCGGTTGGTAGAAAATGTTTATTCCCAGGTGTTGGGAATCGATTTTGATGATATTTTTTCTCTTGTTGCAAGGTAGATTCTATTAGATTACTTTTATCTGTTGGTGCTGCTTTTGATTCTAAGGTATAATAGATGGATGTAAAGACAACATTTATTCACGGTGATATGGAAGGAGAGATCTACATGAAGCAACCTAAAGGCTTTGCGATGAAGGGAAATAAAGAACTAGTATGTAAGTTAAAAAAGTATTTGTATGGGTTAAAATAGTCACCAAGGATGTGATATTAGAAATTCGATATGTATATACGAGAACTTGGTTTCACCAAAGGAAAAGTGGATCACTGTGTGTATTTTAAATTAATTGGTGACCATGTTATTTATCTGGTCTTGTATGTGGATGATATGTTGCTGATTGGAAATGACACGGACATTATCCTAGATTTGAAGACCCAATTGTCCTCCAAATTCGACATGAATGATCTTGGTGCTACAAAATATATTTTCGGCATGGAAATTAAATGAGATCCAGCAAAGAGGAAGCTCTGGTTAAACTAGAGGAAGTATGTCGAGACAATACTGCAGAGGTTTAATATGCAGGATATTAAACTGATGGTTCCTATTCCTATAGGTGTAAATTTATCTACTGAATAGTGTCCCAAGACACAAGAATAGGAAGAGGACATGTCCCATGTTCCATACACAAGTGTAGAAAGTAGCCTCATGTATGAAATGGTCTATACTAGACGATCCATTATATATGTTGTGGGAGTATTGAGCAAGTTTATGTCAAAACCAAGGAAGGACCATTGGACAATAGTGAAGCAGATTTTCAAGTATTTTTGTGGCACTAGTGATTATGGTTTGTGCTACCAAGGAAGACTAGGATAGGACAGAGTTTTGGACATCCATGGCTTTGTTGATGTAGACTAGGCTGAAGATATAGATTGGAGAAGATCTACAAGTGGGTATTTTTTTAACCTATTTGGAGGTGCAACCAGTTGGATGAGAAAGAGACAATTTGCAATGGCACCTTCAACTATAGAAACAAAATACATGGCAGCCACTCATGCAAGTAACGAAACATTTTGGTTCTAGAGAATGTGTTCAAATATTGGGTTAGCACAACGAGCTATAAGGATATATTGTGGCAACCAAAGTGAAAATTTCTTGGCAAAGAACCTTACTTATCATTCAAATACAAAGCAAGTTGATGTTCAGTATCACTTTGTGAGGGATATGATTGAGGACAAAAAGGTGTTGATGGTAAAGGTGGTCACTTTGAAGAATGTTGTAGATGCATTGATGAAGTTTGTGAGCACTAAGAAGTTTTCTTGGTGTAGAGAAACAATGGGCATTGAAAGGTTGGACAATGACTAAGCTCTCTAATGACTCCCCATGTGGAAAAGAAAAAAACAAGTGGTAGAATGTTGGGTGTGTGTTATATTCTTTCCACAAGTAGCCACACATGTGGGGGGGTGAATTATCGCAACCCATGTTCGTTGCGCCAGGCACATTAGGGGGGTCATAGGTGGGGTGCATCCCCCCTTTTCGAGGGGTTTTAGGGGAGAAATGGCCCCTATGTATAGGGTTTGTGGCAGCACCCGAGAATTTTTTTTGGACCCTATATTAGGTGGGGACCTACCTATCATTCAGTGCATGGGTTTCGCACATAGTTTTGGGCATAATGGTTTTCTTCCCATGGTATTTTGTAGATCTAGTGAAGGGGACTACAATTATGTTCTGATGCATGGTTAATGGATTGAGGTTTTATGAATGCTTCAACATGTACATATATGTATTGTAACATTGAAAGGAATATAATGAACAATCGATCTAGTAGTCCTGGTTTTGTGATCCAAGGGAAAATATATGTGTATTTGTTTTATGTTTCTCTCCATTATATATTGTTTGTTTTTAAGAATTAATTTGCAGGTAATTTATATATAGGGTTAAAACCTATAGGCTCAAATTGCAATCAGATATAAGGCAGTCACATTAAACAAGTAGAGAAGTAGGAAGGTGAAGATTATTTCAACCTTTCTTCTCCTTTTCAAAACCCTCCATGCCAAAACAATGTTCTTTCATTCCTGGATGATTCTTAATCTGCTAATCTTGGTAGTGAATCAAATGAAAATCAATTCTTTCAATCAATTTGTAGCCTTTGGAAGCAATCATTCTGATGTTGATGACTTTGTTAATGTCTATGATCAGGAATGCCTAGGTGCATCATCTGATCTTTTAGTTTCTCATGAAGACGCTATTTTAGATCTATAATATAATTCACTCAAAGAAGATGTTCTTACTGAAGTTTTCTCTTCATCTCAATATCTCTTTCACTCTACCATTTTTGATGCATCTACTAGTGATGGAGATACTCCATGATTGTCAAGTTTTTCAACTGATGAGTTAACTTCTCAATTGGCACAAGGCGGTGATATTATCCATGAAGAAAATTAAAACAATCAAATCATTGATCACTCTTTCCATCCCCCATCATATCTTCTCTTGCATGAAGACAAGCCTTCAAACCAGCTTGCTGATGAAATTTCCTTTATTCATTTATCTTTTGATTTGAGATTAGAAGAATATTTTGATTCAAGTAATCTAGTTGTTGAAGTTAAAAAATATGATCGAATCAATGACAGAGATGGATGCCATCTAGTGAACAGTAGTATTATTGAAACCAATGGTAACAACTATCTTCACACCATGCACGTTTTGGTTCAACCTTCAAGATGTGATTTTACAATCCTTGAAAGTTATGAGACTTGTCAGGAAGTCGAGTCACTTCAATTTTTGTTGATGGTTATGTCATTATCTCACAACTCTGGTAACCCCCTCAAACTAAGTCAGATATGGTTTCTTTCACATAATCCTTCTCTTTTCATGGTTTCATTTGATGTAAATATTTTTCTGAAAGATATTTGGTATTTTAGATGTAATCTTTAAAACTTTCAAGCTTTGGTTTCTTATCGAATTCAGGAATCTTCTTTAGTATATCCATCTTCATGCAAATTTCTTGCATCAAAATTGAGTTTGGTTTGGCTGTCTCTCATAACACCATGGAATTACGAAGTTGTTCATTTCAAAGATCATCTTTATCCTAAGGAATCATGCTTATTATATTCAATTTTTAATAGTCATCTCCTAGTTTTCTTGTGAATGTTTTATTGAAAATATTTCCCTTCATCACACCTGAAATCCTCTTGAATGACAATGAATGCATGAGTTATTGTATGAATGGAATTATTCTCATTTCAATATGTCCTAAATTGTCTCATGTGCTTTTTTTTTATGGCATCCATTTTAAATTATTTCGATGATTACGATGCTGGTATAGTTTGTCACCAGTTACAGGAAAATGGTTTGTCACATTCAGCTTGCAAGGAAGTTGGATTGATTGTTTAGATCATTCACAGAGATGTTCAAATTGATTTATTGTTGTTAATTACAAATTTGGAATTTGATGCTTTAATCATCCCATTTGATCATTATTTTTTCATTGATGACTATCATTCAGCTTATCATTTTCCCACCACCTTTTTGCATGTTAATTGTCGCAAATGTACATAAGTTTTTTTCGTTGTTTTAAGAGGTTATCTTTATGAAAAGCAGTTGGTATTATCATGTAGACATCTCGCGCACTCATTTCCAAAGTTTTAAGCATTGTCACACAAGTGTCGCCATTATTAGCGCAAAGTGTATCTTTAGTGTCACACTTGTCGAAGTTGTCGTAAAGGTTTTCATGCTAATGGAGGTATGTTCTCATGTGTTCTAGATGATATATGTTGCGTCGTCAAATTTCTATGTGTGTGATCATAGTCAAGTCCTATCACTATTCACATCAGTTTCACTGATCCCACACTCAAAAAAAATTCTGAAAATTCCTAATAACTTAGCCACATTTGTCCTTCTTGAACTGCATATTGTGCAGTCCCAGCCCTCAAGCTGCAACCTTACCTCTTGAAGTTTTGAAATGTGTAGTTCATGCCTTCTAGGACTACACACTACACAATTTCAGTGCTCAAGACTGAGCCTTGACCTCCAAAATTGCGCAATTCATCCCTCCAACCTGTCCACCACTGTGCTGCTCAATCTCTGAGCTCAAGCCAAAATCTTGAGCTATTGAACTTCACAACTACATAATCACCAAGTTTTCTTTACCTCCCAGAACTACGCATTTGATAGAAACACTGCAAAACCCTATAGCCTGACTCATTGAGCCTCAAAATTGTGCAATTTTCCTACACATTCTAGCATGAACTATGCATTACACAATCTCAAGGATCAAGCCTCAGCCTTGATCTCTTGAACTGTGCAATTTCAAAATCGTTTGGGCTCATTTTTCTTCCAAAACTATGTAACGGGAAAAATCAGTATTCAAGCCCTTAGCCTACCTCACTGGGCTCCCAAACTGCACCATCTTCTTCCTCAATCTAGCCTAAACTACGCATTGTGTAGTCTTAAGCTCAAGATTAATCCTTGCCTTCTTGAGTTGTGTAATTGTACAGTCATTGAACCTCTCCCTCGGCCTGCCACGTCATTCTGGCTCAGCCAGTTGATCATCATGCAACTTCTTAGGATCAGGGTTTATGGGGCTAATGTCATATTTTCATGAGTGGATTTTAGATGTAGGAACTCTATCATGTTATCGCAAGATGATGATGAAGAAGGAGACTGAGAAAGAGGATAGGCTAGAAGACACCTAAAGATATCAGGAGAAAGGATGATCATCAGACAAGATATCGAAAGAACAATAGATTACAATAGAATACCAAAGATCAGGACTGCATCAAGACTCCATTTGATTCACAACCCTTTGGATGGTAGATATGAAGAAAAAGACATATCATGAAGACAAAGCATTGGATACATCTCTTATTGAATACAAAAATAAGGAACCAACAAGAAGGAAAAATCAACACTACCACATCATCATGTAGTCCATGGAATTAGTGTCATGCAATGTCTTGTCATGAGTCATCATATGCCACATCATTATTGTGGATTATGTAATTATCTAATAAAAATTTATTGTAAAGTGGAATTCCAAAGGACACATTCAGAATATGAAGTCATGTAAAGTCGAGAAGCCATAGGAAGTCAAACAGTCATGGCAGTAGTCAAAGAGTCAGAAGGAAGGTGAAACATCACCTCTTGGTTATATATACACCCTATTTGTATGAGTAAAGGGCTTCTTACCTTGACTCCTTCCACAAGGAATTAGAGAGATAGGTTAGTTCGTTTGGGTAGCAAGGAGTGGCTTTGATGAACCACTATTGGAGCTAATGGTGTTCATTGTATACATGTCTCTTGGAACTTTTACTTAATATCAGAAGCCTTATGGCTAGCATGTTCTTCATGGATGGATTATGAATATTTGTAAGATTATTCTGTGAATGTTTGTCAAAATGTATTTTTTACAAGTCAATATGAAAGAAATGTGTAACTCTTATGTTCACATAGATTTTACAATATAATATTAAAAGAAATAATAATAATAAAAAATATTTCAATATTTCTTAGAAGTAAATTATTTTAATATATATCTTATAATAAAATATTCTAAAATAAAATTTTATCTAAATAATATAAAAAAAATAAATATAAATTGAAAATAATTCCTTTTTTATTTAAAATTTCATTCAAAAAAAGTCATATCTTAATACGATGGAGATATATCAATTTTTAATGGTGTAATATAGAATTGGAACATGACATTTAAAAATTTGCCTTAATGTCAATCATAAATTAATTGATTTGTTAATTAATTACACACACACACACACACACACACACACACACACACATATATATATATTATTGGTGTGTTGTTTAATATGGGTGAGGTGTAATTTTTATCATGTTCAACAAGGGGTTGGTGTGTGTGCACATGCACTTGGGCATGTATAGACTCACATACTAAGAATTAATGAAAATCCATTTTAACTTTGATCCATCATGCATTGATTTGTAAACAAAGAAACTAGTCGATTAGTTTTACTAACACATTTGTGGAATTAACTTTTGGTTTTTTTTGAAGGAGAAATTTGAAACAATATTAAATTTACACAAAATTACTTAACTTAGACACCCATTGAACTGATTGAATTCCCAAATAATATTTTAATTTTACACATGTTTCATGCCAAGCATCATGGGGAACGAAGATAAACGCTTTATCACTCAACTTCTACAAGAGGAACCCCTTATCCCTCAACACAAAAGACAATATGATGCCTTGCATATATTTCTTTAGTATATATATTTTATTAATACTATGCATGGTGGTGTAATTTATTTTATTTTGTTTGTATAACACACACACTTTTGAAGCCAAATATCTTTATAAAGTTGTCAAAAGATTTTGATTTCTATATACCATGTATATAATTTATTTATATTACATACCAATGCAAATATTTTGAAAATTGGACAAGGCTAAATACCTTTATAAAGTTGTCAAAGAATTTTAATTTTTAAGGTACACTTTTATTGTTGAGTATATATAAAAGTTACCCTTTCAATTATCAAATTTATTTTATTTTAATTTCTGAGATACTCAATATTAACTTTTTCATTTTATATTTTTCCTTAAACTTATGCATTTGGTTAAACTTATATGTATTTATTTAAGAAAAAATATAAGTATGCAAATAAGTTTTTTCCTAATTAATTAAGTAATTAAAGGTTAATATTTCTTATTTTAAATTTTATATACAATTATATTTTAATTTTATAATTAAGTATTTATTTTTTATATTAATGTCCAAGATTAGTTTCCATAGATATTTATTATTTTAAAAATTAATTATTTGAAAATAATATTTTTTTTTTTCTAAATAAGATTGATCTATTAACATAAAGGGAGTAAAATTACAACGTGACCGAAGTCAAAAACACTGCCCTGAAGAGAGGCATAGTTGTCAAGATAAGCTTAGAAGGAGACTGCCCCATGTCAAGGAGCTCAGTCTTAAACCCGTTGTCAAAACCCACGCAGGGGAACAAGTTATGAACATCTTGATATTGCAGAGTTTACAAAAATTCAAAAATGAATTAAAATTCCACATAGCAATTTGAACAAAAACTTGCCCAGTAGTATGGGCCACATGGCACGTTAGCAAGGCAACAATGAGCAGACTAATCATCTGGAGGCTCTTCAACTATACGACACCGTCCTGTATCAGGCATATCCCCTGCAGGAGCAACTTCAAAATTGGAAGGACCAGGTTCAGCCGACGCCATCACCACCACTTGAGTGCTACGAGCTTGAGCATCTGGAGCTTGCAAAGACACGCTACCAATCCCCATCTGGAAGTTTGAAGTCGGAACAGTAACAGAGCTAGGGCCCTCCTGATGAGAGCTAGACTCCCCCTCCTGGGCTTCCTCATGGAAGACCACCGAAATGTGAGTGGTAATCCTTGGGCGATTCAGGGAGTAGTTAAAGGTGAAGAGCGTAGAGCCAGATGAGGGAGAAGGGACATGATAGTGGTTGGAGGAAAGAAGATGCCCTCTCCCACTTCGGGTGTGAGGGTAGTGGCTGACAGAGAAATCAATGGAAAGGGAAGGTGAGTTGGAGGAAGGGCTGGAAGGCACGCATCGAGGATGGCCCCTGCGGGACCACATTCTATGGCGTCGTTGAGGCATTGGGGAGACAGAAGCAACAGGAGAGAAGCGAGGCAGGGAAGCAACAATGACAGGGCCAAAGCGAATTAGAAGAATGACAAAGCGAAGGCCAGAGGCCCAAGAGAAAAACAAAGGGAATGACGGAAGCAGCGCTGTAGAAAGACCAGAGAAAAGCTTCAGAGCGTCCTCCCCTTTCAAGCTACAAGAGGAAATAGAGATGACGGAGCCAACTGTATACAGATATAAACCATTGCTGAGACCAGAAGTGTGATAGTTATGCGGATGAATCGACGAAAGCGTCTCCACATCAAGTTCATAGCTAAACGTTAAAGTATCAACCACCTTCACGCCTCGAGAAGCATCCGCCATTACTATTGCAATGAATAGAGCCGAGGTCTGAGATGAGCCGGAGCGTGTGAAGGCATTAACCAGAGCGTCGGACAAGATGGGAGATCTAGAGCCGCTTGACATGAAACAAATGAACCCTGCACTTTCCAAATACCGAGAGCCTCCATTCATTAACCGTGTATCCATTTTGTACTGGGTAGGCAGGTGTCGTCCTACCTCGCACCACCCCTATCCCATCAGAATTGAATCCTGTCTATACACCCACATCCGAGGGAGCTGCATCCCTTTGGACCAGAATTTTGCATTCCTGCTCTTGATCATGATTCTGAATTATGTCCAGAGCTCCAGTGAGCAGAGTGTGCCCATTTTCCACCCCCAAGTTAGCAAGAAGATCAGCGACCTTGTTGCCTTCCCATTTAACATGATTGAATATGATGGTACGATAGGTGTAAATCGATTGTTCTATTGTATCCAACCTAGCTTCGAGTCTCCAACTGTTGGCAATTTTATGTGCATGTGCCCGATTGAGGAGTTGATTGACCAGGTTGATGAGGAGAAGGGAGTCACCTTCGATCACTAGAGGTTGGAAGCCATGTTGCTGGGAAAGGAGTAATCCTTGCCAGAGACCCTCCAGTTCAGCCGAGTTGTTAGTGTCCCATCCAATGTGTCCAAAGTATATTAGGAAAGGCAAGCCCTCATGATCTCTAAATATGCCATCAAATCCTACTTTACCGGGGTTTCCCTTTGAAGCTCCACCAAAGTTGAGTTTTAAAGTGTACTTTGGAGGGGGGGTCCATGAGTGCTTTCTGATGCTGTTGCCTTCTGAAGGTCTAAGATTGTGAGTACCTTGTAGGAGTTGAATGTTCCAGTTTTCCCATATGGCTTTCTCATTTGCAAGATTGGGGAAATCATCCGGGAGCCAGTTTTGAAGTGCCAAGGTCTCTTTAAGATTGAGACAAAAGTTGCTCCAAATGATTTCTAAAGGAGTGCTTTGATCTTTGAATATACACTTGTTCCTTTCTTTCCAGATCGTCCAGAGGAGGAGGTCAGGAATCAATCTCCATAATTGGTTAACAAGCTTGCTTTTATAAGGGTTCTGGAGCCAATGGAGAATGGAGTTGATAATGTATTCAGACCCTCTGCATCGTTTTTGGCATCGGAAACTAGCCTTCTCCCACAGTTGGTTGGAAAGAGTGCAAGAGTCCAAGAGATGTTGGAGTGTTTCCTCTTAAGAATTGCAATTGGGACACATGGAGGGCCCATGAAAGTTCCTTTTCCTGAGGTTATCCCAAGTGAGGATTTTCTGATGCCCAACAAGCCAGAGGAAGAGAGAGACTTTGGGCCAAGTACTCGGTGACCATATTCTGCCCCAGATAGGATCCAGGGACGTTGTATCTTTGCAGACAATGTTATATGCCTCTTTGGTGGTGAAGGATCCTCTGCGAGTATATCGCCATCTTAATATATCCCTTCCTTCTGAGGATCTAATGCGTCGATTTTGGAGCTCCCTCTCCAAGACCTCCTTAGCCTAGTTATCTGCATTCCTGATCAGCCTGTCGATCTACTTCCATTGTCTATACCCTTGTTCTATCTCCGGAGTCCACTGTTGCTGGACAGATTCCTTTTGTTGCTCCTCCCACTCATGGCTGGGGGGAAAACTAAGGATGTCGTGAATCTTTGGTAGTTGGTTCCAAGCATCCATCCAGAACCTAGCAGTGCTGTCGTTTCTTATTTCCCAAAAACCGTGTTGTTGGATCAACATAAAGTGTTGTCTAGCAGTGTTCCATATTAGTGACTCTTTTTCTGTAGGAATGACTCTAATAAGCTCCTCCGTTGGTCTATGATTGGCGTATTTGGTTGTCCATAAGGCTGCCCATGGCTTATTGGGATCAGAGAACCATTGCCACCATATTTTTGCGCCCATGATTGCATTGCTGTGACTAGGATCTCACAGACCTATACCCCCTTTTTATTTTGGCTTGCATGTAGTGGCCCATTTTTCTAAGGCCCATTTGTGATTTGTGCCTGTTGCACCCAAAGAAAATTTCACTGTAGAGCTTTTATTTTTTTAAGGACCCATTTAGGCGCTGCCAGGATTGAGAAAAGGTAGAGAGGCATTGCGTGAAGCACAACTTTGATTAACACTAATCTGCTAGCTATATTCAGAGTTCTGTGCGTCCATAAAGTGAGGCGAGATTCCAGCTTCTCAAAGAGCATGTGCCATGAGGCGTGCTTGATGGGATAGTCTATAAGGGGTGCTCCAAGGTATTTGGAAGGTAAGGAGGCTATGGAGAAGCCCAAAATGCGGGCAATAGCATGTTGAGTGATAGGGGGAGTGTGAAAAAAGAATATCTGCGATTTAGCCGTGTTTATACTCATTCCTGAAGCGTCAGAGAAGTCATTGAAGAGGGATTTAAAAAGGGAGGCTTCCTGAATAGAGGGGTACCCAAAGAGCATGTTGTCATCAATGAATTGTTGATGAGTAATTGCTAGAGAGTTGTGAATGGATAAACCTTTAAGATGCTGGGAGAGGAGGGCTTGCTCGATATGTCGACCAAACCTTCCGCCATTAGAACAAAAAGGAAGGGGGAGAGGGGATCTCCTTGCCTGATACCTCTGGAGGGACTAAAAGGTCGAGAGGGTATGCCATTTATGAGGATAGAGATGAATGTAGTAGAAATTAAACTCAAAATCCAGTGAACCTGCATTGGGGGAAAACTAAAGGTTGTTAACATTTTTTTAATATAGGTCCAGCTCAACTTATCAAAGGCTTTAGATAGGTCAATCTTGAGAATCATATCTGCCTGTTTGGAGTGCTTCAGGGAGTGAATGATTTCATGAGTGAGGATGATGTCATCCAATCTTTGTCTTCCTTCTACGTATCCAGATTGTTCAGGATATATGAGCAAGGGCAGGAGCGGCTTCAACCTGTTGGCAATGACTTTAGATATCACTTTGTAAATGACATTGCAAAGTGCGATTGGAAAAAAATTGTCTGGAGTGTCGGTGTTCTCTTCTTTAGGGATGAGGGCGATGAAAGTTGAATTTAGGGAGGGCAGAAGCCAATGAAGAGTACGCGATTCCTCCACCACATGCCACACCTCTTCTTTTATAAGGTCCCAGAAAGTGTGGAAGAATGTAGTAGTGAATCCATTCGGACTAGGAGCTTTGCCCTCCTTGAGCTAGTTCATAGCCAAATCCACCTCCTGAGGCATAAATGGTCACAGAAGGAGCTGGTTGTGTTCTTCTGTGATGAGTGATTCTTTCTATAGCAGGTCGTCTATCGATTTGGGGTTCTTGATGGACCTCTTGGAAGTGACTGATGAACTCCTGTTCGATCTCTGCATGATTTTCCACTCTTCCCCTCCTTGCTTTTGTATGAAAGAGATGGTATTGTGCATTCTTCTCTGTATTGTTGTTTTGTGGAAGAATTTAGTGTTCCTTTCTCCTTCTTTTAGCCATCTAATCCTTGATTTCTGCTTCCAGAGGATTTCTTCCTGCTTTCTTCTTTCCTCCAATAGATTGTGAATGTGGTTTTCTTGTTCCAAAGTCCCTTCCTTGTATCCCTCTGTGATTATCTATTGCTGGAGGTCTCCCATTTATTTGTTAGGATCTTGTTGAGCCTGGAAGATGTTGAAAAAAGTCTCTTCATTCTAATGTTTGATTTGGGATTTCAAGAATTTGAGTTTCTGTTCAAACTGAAACATTTTTGAGCCTTCTGGCAAAGGGAAGTTGTTCCAGGTGTATTTGATGAAGTTGTTGAAAGCGGGATGAGTGAGCCAAAAAGCT
The DNA here is from genome assembly GCA_000404065.3 of Pinus taeda. Taxonomy (NCBI): domain Eukaryota; kingdom Viridiplantae; phylum Streptophyta; class Pinopsida; order Pinales; family Pinaceae; genus Pinus; species Pinus taeda. Next base: position 124,717 of record APFE031672647.1, on the reverse strand, counting down.
TCGAAATGGAATGGATGCCTGGTAGAGTTTCCTGGTCTTTGCCATTGGAGAGAGATAGGCCAATGATTAGAGCATGAGAAAGGAAGAATAGATGTCAAAATGTCGCCTCCAAGATGCATTGCATTATTAGATATGAGGTATCTGGCTAGTTTGGAAGCAATTTGTTGCCGCCCTACCCTGCGATTGCTCCAAGTGTGCATTCCATTGTAGGATTGCAAATCAATTAGCAGATTGTTTTGGATAAATTCTTTAAAGTGGCCATTTTCCAATTCCAGCTTAGCGCAACCTCCCTGCTTTTCCTCCAGCTTGGTGATCATATTAAAGTCGCCTCTGATGATCCAAAGGGGATGGAATCTATTGAAATTAAGCACTTGTATTATGTCTAGAAGAGCAATTTTGTTACGTGCCTCCTGTGGGAAGTAAACATTGGTGAGATGGCCATGAATGTTGGTGCCGATTATATGAAAGGTAGCTTATATAATGTGATGGGAAGCATGAAAGTCTGAAAGCGTAATAGCTTTTGTGTTCCAAGCAATTGCCAGTCCCCCGGAGGCACCCGAAGCATCCACTGCAACGGAATGACAGCCCGGCCATGCTCTGGAGAGGATGCTTCCAAGAGTGTTACTATTACATTTCGTTTCCTGCAAAAAGAAGATCTGGGACTGCTCCTGCTTTATCATGTTTTTTATCATCCTGAGTTTCCCGGGGCTATTGAGCCCTCTTAGATTCCAAGAGGTGAGCTTCATGATTCACTATTTGTGGTGGCCTTGTAGTACTTAGTCAGCTTTGCATATCTGCCTGAGTCTACCAGGATTTTCCCTATTGCAATAGTTCTTTGAAGATCCATATTTCTTCCACGTTTTTTGGAGTCTTTAGGAAGGAAGCTGCCATCCTATTGACTACTTGGTTGTATGCCCAGCTGTTGTTGTTGGTAAGCCCTAGAGATGATGACTTCCAGTGTACTGAGCTGATGCTCGTGGATCTTGTCGTAGTCTTTCTTTCTGCATACTTGCTCAAGCTCGAAAATGTGAAGTCCTCCCAAATCAATGCTTTTCGGTTCTTCTTCCATGTTTTACATTTGACTGCTTTCTATTGAGGTGATTGTTAGGTGCAAGGTTTGATCGGGGAAACCATCAGCATCCATTTCATTAGGTTTCCCATCAAGGTCCTTTTGAGCCACCTCAGGGATTCCAATGCTTTTTTTTAGGGGCAACGGGGTGGGAGCGGAGCAGAAAGTGGGGGGGGGGAGGACAAGATGATCAGCAGTGAGATTGGCACATAGATCTGAGGTGGGTCTTCTAAGGTTTAGCAAGAACCTCAAAGCTATTGCTTGTGGAAGGAATGGAGGCAGCGTCCTGCTGGGGCTTTCTTCCGAAGGTTTTTTATGCGATCTTTTGTGATTGGTGACCTTGGTGAAGCCATCATGGGCTAACTTGTCTGAGGGGTCAGAGGCTTGGGGTTTAGAATTTAGAGGACAATCCCAGAAAATATGCCCATGGGCATGACACTTACGACAACGAAAGGGAACATGTTCAAAATCCAAGGGTCGGATCCATTCATAATCATCATGGAAGAGACTTACCGAATCCAAAATGGCTTTGTCTAGGTGCATGAAGACACAAATCCGAGCATAGGAGGTGTATCTATGCATCTTCATTTCTTCAGTAATTTTTATAAACTCCCCAAACCTTTGCCAATGTCTCTGAGCGATTCTTCTTCCCAGTATTCCGACGGGAGTGAGTACATCCTGATCCAAACTAGTGCCCAGCTGAGATCCTCCTTGTCGGGATTAAATCTCTCTACCTAGTTCCTTAAATACAAACCAGGTGAGTTGAAGAAATAGGGACCTTCATCCATGACCCTATTCAGTAAATGAAAATTGTAGTAAAAAACCCTTTAGGTCCTAGCTGTAGGGTGACATGTCCCTTGGATTCTATTTGGCAAAGATCCATCCTTGCAAGGCTTTTTCAGTCAGCCAGAATCCAATAAATTTTCCAATGAGCGCATGGTCCTTCATGTACTGGATGTGTCCATTGATTCTGTGGCTAGGAAGTTCTATCTTGGGTCTTTCAGCTTTTATGGGTTTGCATGTCACTGATGTAACCTTGGGCATTTCATGTTTCCCATTCTTTTCTTCTTGTGCTTCATTGCAGATGTCTGACTCATCAGTGGAGGCACTTGTCGTTTATTGCATTGGGGAGTCTCTCTTATCCGAGTCTTCAAGTTCTAGACTAGTCGGATTTGTCGTATACTTCGATGGAGGATCTCTTACGGCTGAAGGGGAAGGCTTTGAAACCCCCCCCCCCTGAGGGAAAGTCATTGCAGAGCTGACAATGCCAGCAGTCTGCTGTCACAATGTAGAGGGTGGATGGCGAGTAGAGGCAAAAGTGTTTAGACTGCGTCGGTGCAGAGGCATTCAGAAACCCTAAGTTGTAGAGCCTTCTTCATAGAACAAAACTTGATTCGAGACTGGGTTGGATCTAAAATTCTATTTGAAAGTAATATTAAAAGTTAAAATTTTCATAATT
>APFE031672647.1:94886-112161 GCA_000404065.3 Pinus taeda | reverse complement strand
AAAAAAAAAAGTTACAAGTGTATTACACTTGTTATGAACAAAGTTTTTAGTCAAAAGAGGGGAGAGGACCCAAAAATAAAAAATAAAAATAAAATTGTGAAGGATTATCACATAATCCCTTACTTTATGTTGCCACTCAACAATACATAATAATCCTTAGACTCATGGCCAATCCTTCAACTGGTTATGAATCGTCTTTGGTCAAGGGAAGGGGAGAGGAAAATGGTCATTTACCAGTAGAAAGCTTTCAAGAAAGTAAGTTGAAGGTTTAAAAGAAAGAAAGAGAATGTTCCATTATCAAACCCGGATAAGACAAGAAGGCAACTCACTCCCAGAATGAAAAAATTAAGATCTTTTCACATTCCCAATTGAATTAGACTTAAGAGGTTAATTAATCAATGCAAAAATGTATTTTTTACAAGTCAATATGAAAGAAATGTGTAACTCTTATGTTCATATAGCTTTTTAACGAAATAATTAAAAAATTAAATAAGAAAAATATTTCAATATATATAGAAGTAAATTATTTTAATATATATATCTTTAAATTAAAATATTCTAAAATAATTTTATCTGAATAAATATAAAAATTAATTGAAAATATTCTTTTTATTAAATTTCAATTCAAAAATTTATATCTTAATACGATGGAGATATATCAATTTTTTTTAAATGGTGCAATATTGAATTGGAACAATGACATTTAAAATCTGTCCTTAATTTCAAATCAATAAAAGTTCTCTTCTCCTCTCCCACTCTCTCTCTCGTCTCCTCTCTCCTCTCTATAATATATATATATATATATATATTAGTATATATATAATATATATATATATCTATATCTATATATCTAATATCTATATCTATATCTATATCTATATCTATATCTATATATAATAATATATATATATATATATTATTATTATAATATAATATAATATATATATATATAATAATGTTGGCAATTTTGAGGTCTCTCTATATATTCACCAAGGTTTTGTAGGTCCTTCCTTTCAACCTTTTGAACCATTTCTAATAAGTTCGTATTCTAATTACAAGGGGGAAATTAATATATAAGCAAATTTTATCAACCAAATTGATATTTTTAATGTGGTTGTACTAGTAAATAATTAAAATTTAACTTAACGACTTTTATTTATTTGGATGTGTTATCATTAAACTATCCTTATGGTTTAATATGAATTAAGTTTTTTTTTTTTTTTTTTTTGTAAAATGTATTTTATAATCAATATGAAAAATTATGTAAACTCCTTATGTCACGTAGCAATTACAATAATATTAAAAGAAAATTAATAATAAAAAAATATTCAATATTTAATAAGAAGTTAATTATTTAAATAAATAATCTCAAATAAATATTCTAAAATAAATTTATCTAAATAATATAAAAATTAATTGAAAATAATTCTTTTGTAAATTAAATTTCATTTAAAAAAAGTTATATCTTAATACAATGAAGATATCCCATATTTTAATGGTGTAAAATATATCATTGGAAACATTACATTTAAAAAATTTGTCTTAATGTCAATCATTATATATATATATATATATATATTTATATTGATGTGTTGTTTAATATGAGTGAGGTGTAATTTTTATCATGTTCAACAAGGGGTTGGTATGTGTGCACATGCACTTGGGCATGTATAGACTCACATACTAAGAATTAATGCAAATCCATTTTAACTTTGATCCATCATGCATTGATTTGTATACAAGAAACTAGTCGATTCGTTTCACTAACGCATTTGTGGAATTAACTTTTGGTTATTTTTGAAAGAGAAATTTGAAACAATATTAAATTTACACAAATTTACTTAACTTGGTGATGCGGGAGCAACCAGCACCAAAGCAAGAGAACGCAAGCCATGGAAGAAAAATAGAATTAAAGCCGATTTAATGCAGAAAAATAGATTTAAAGAGGATAAAGCAGATTTAAAGCGTGCATGCATGAAGCTTTTGTGGAGAAAATCAGGAGAGGATAGGATTGATCCTTCCTAAAATTCTTATATAAATGTAATGTGATAGGATGTGATAGATATCTGTTTGGTGAGGAAAATTGTGAGTGGCAAGATGTAGCTGAGTGTCAGCTCGGTTTTAAGGCTGAAATGCCTTAATTTTGTAACTGTTCCGTAAATATATAAAAATATGTTTTGTATTAATTGTGTACGCTTGACTGTGTGTCCTTTATATTAATTTAATTCTATATTGTGAGCTTGCTAATCATACGCCACTACAATTCTCTCTACCTTAATCTAGGACAACAAAACTGAAGCTAGGACTGGCTGAACACAACCCAAGCATCGTTTCGAGTTGTAGAGCAACCATGCTAATGCACAGTGTTTATGTACTCCTAACGGGGCTTTGTTATGCATCAGCTTTTGGTTTTGTTTCGTCATCAGAAGCTCATCTCGGGTATGATTCAGGAACATGTGATGTGGGTATCTCTACTTCAATAGACCATGGAAGAATTCTAGATATATCTCATGCATACCGAGAAGATATGCCTGTTTGGGACTCTTCACAAGGACTGGGCCTTATCGCTGGCTGGCTGCAAGCATGAAAATGGGTCCATTTGAAACAATTCTGCGATGAAGATGGGTGCCCATACAAGTACTCTGATGACAGGGTAACCCCACTCTACCCTGCAATCACCAGGACCTTCAACACTCTTCTAATAACCACACATCTCAGCGTTCACCAGAAAAAAAAAAAAATTCAAATTCACATCTCAATGTACATCTTAAATCCTTCTATTCAAACTCATATAGTTTCATCATACCTCCTTTTTATTTCATAGGCTTTTATAAAATTCAAATCTCAAACCTCATAATATAACTTTATATAAAAGTTCAATTTCAATCCATGTATACGGTTTCACACCCATCATTCATCCATAAACCTTTTGAGATCGGATTTCACAATCGAAATCATCTAACAAACGCGGCCTGGTTATGACTTTTACCTGTAAGGAAATTACTATTTGCATGAAATGGGAAAAGTGACATTCAAACCTGCGGTCATCCTTCTGCTGGCGGTGCACATGCACGATGCTGCCCGGCTTCTGCTAGCCAAAGAAATTTGTTTGATTGCCCACTATCTACGATTATGTCGGCGAGTCGACACGTAGGGATACGAAACCCATATTTCATCCAGCGTTAAAGTCTGTCAAATGCGCCCAAGCCTTATTGCCGCATTCGGAAGCGCCTACAGGTATATATATATAAGCATCCACAGGTTTGTATGTCAAACAAAATTTAACAGTGTTCACGCTGCTCCGGTATCAAGACCCAGTGTTATATATAGATTGTTACAACCCTCTCCGCGGCAGTTAGGCCAATAAACGTTAACCTCCAGCATGCCTGAAAACCAATCACCATAAGATGTTCTCCTCCACGCAAACATCCGATTCCTCTGCCAGTAATAAAATGGGGTTCATATGCGCAACAGTGTTATTATAATGAACAGGACCGAACCAAAAATATTTTACACGCACAATAAACATCAACAGGAATATGAAGGCGATTCAACTCCATAATATACAGTCAATTAATAAATTACATGCATAAGAAGGCGCTTAACAAAGTTAACAACACATCATCAATCTCATCGATTTTCAGAGAACACCGAGAGGGGTTTATTTTCAATACTTTTGGCATCGCGCCTCTCTCAGCTGAGATGAGAGCTCAACTGCCCTTTTATTTATAATAATAATGGATACATGCATAGGAATAGATCAGGCTTAGAAAAAGCAAGTTTTTTCTTTTTTTACACAGTGATTTAAAGCTTGAAGCTTTTTCCCTTTTTATCCTAATTTAACTGGAAAAAACATAGTAATCCTATCCCAAACAACAAAATACTAAAAATTATCACACCCCTTCTTTATTCTATATTTACAAATGAAAACGGGCTTGATGCTCCTGCATCATACACCCAACCTTAAAATTAATCATGATCTCCTGATCATGTGCCTGGATCCCATACTTTGTGCTGCAAGTTTCCATTTGTCGTTGCTTTTGACTGTTGTTCTTCTCCAGGTCTCCACACTTTATGCTGCATCTCTCCACTAGCTGCACTTTCACAATCTTCTACTGTCTTTCCTTTGCTGCTGCTTCTGCTGCTTCTCTTCCTTGCTGATGTCTTTCTCTGAGACCCTTTCAACATGATTCTTCTGATTAAATCAATTTCTTTGTCCAGCAAACTTTCTCCAGCTTCTTCAGTAAGACCTGTACTCACAAAACAATTGTTAGAATAAAAATCACAAGGCATCAGTGCCTCTTCTGCTGCCATCACTGTTGTCTGACCTGTCACTATGGATGTTGCTGCCTCCCAAACTTCCTGTCCCTCTGCAACATCTTCTCCGAGAATGCATCTGTATTCTGGAACCTCTTTATTTGTAAATATAGGTACTGGAACTGAGAAGAACAGTTACAGGTAATTTAAAGCCCGTTATATAAGATGCATTAGGAATCATCAGTTTTAAAACCATGTAACCCCTTGTCCTTACTTGAAGTTTCAGTCTTCAAGTCTTCATCTTCACTATCTCTCAGAAATTCTCCTTGTTCCATTTCAACCCTGAAAGCCATCCTTCTACTGCTCCTGAGATTTACTTCACTGCCAACTGCTAGCTCTGATACCACTTGATACAGGGTAACACGCCTGCAAACCAGGATCTTTTAAACACTCTCAAAACTCATACATAACTTCCATTCAAACTTTCCTTTCTTCATCCAATAAACCTTGTTACTTATTGACAACCAGAAGTTCGGTGACATGACGACCATACATTACAAATTACAAGCTGTAATATCTAGCAAAATAACCAGCTCCAAAACCTAAAAAAACTAAATTCATTCACATCCACTTGTTTTCTTTGGTCGATCAAAGGAATTCTGGCAATTGTATTTTAGCTCACTGTGGTGGAACAGGCATATAACAAATACAATTTCTCCAGACATATGCGTACAGCAGTTATATTCATACCCCCAGCCCTCAACTTGTTCTGGTGCGCGCGGCCAACAACTGATACAATTCAAGAACACAATGATTTCTACCAGTTCACCGCCATATATTCCACCCAGAGTAGTCTAGAGGGACCATGCGCCTTGGAATGTGTTTGTACTGTGAAAACGAGGAGGGAGATCTTGGTTTAAAAAAAAAACAGCGCCGATTCTAGTCCCATGCCCAGTAAAGGAATGTGAACATCTCCACCAAAAGATCATCCATGTCAGGGTTCTGAGTCTCAAACAGATCACTACAACAGTCGCCTTTTTGATGCCTCTCTCGTGCTCTGCACTTAGAGAGCATGCGCGCACATATATATGTATATGTTTCAGAAATTGAAGCACTATACCATATCACTGATCCCTTATGCTGTGCAAAAGGTGCACACGGAGAACTAATATAGAGTCCATCAGGATCGGACAATAAGTATCCATATAAAAGAACGAACGTACACTCCCTTCACTAAAAAAGTAACATAGTGTAATCGTCCGCGGCAGGCACTTCTGGCGATTATTAAAAGTCATTCGCTTTTACATCGTGTTAGAGTTCAGGGTTCAATACATCCCAGTCCAACAGTATCGAGAAGAAATGCAAAATAGGTTAAATTTTCACCCATGTACAGAAACGCATCAAGCCATGCATAAGAGGTCATTCAACTTCTTTTAATACACAGTCTAATTATTATTAAAGGCATGTAACAAAACCTCATCGAGTTTTCCACAACGCTGAGAGGAAACTTCGTCATAATAATTCTGGCACCGCCTCTCCCTCTCTGATGAGAGCAATAGCTGCTTCATTAATTTATAATAATAATGGATATGTACATAAAGGATAGATAAGACCTTAGATCCTAGGAAAAGCAATATTTTTCCTTTTTTACACAATGACTTAAAGTTGGAAGCTTTATTCCCTATTTTTTATCCTAATTTTAACTAAAAAAGCATAGAAATTCTATCCAACAGGACGAGGACGTGGACGTGGTGGAAGAGGACGGCACGCTGGAGATGTCGAATTGAGAGAAGATGTAGAAAAACTAGGAGAAAATCTTATCAATTCTTCCTAATGCATCTTATATAAATGTAATGTGATAGGGTGTGAGATATATCTTATTTGTGAGTAAAATAGTGAGTGAGCAAGATGTAGTCAATTGTGAGCTGGGTTTTAAGGTTGAAATGCCTTAGCCTGGAATGTAATTTGTTCTGTTTATATATATATGAAACGTGTTCTAGTATTGTGTACACCTACACCTGTGTGTATGGTATAATTAAGTTAAATCTTGTGTTCAAGCTTGTTAATCCAAATATCATGTATCTGTTATATGTAAATGTTTGTTAAAGACGGCATGCAACGCAGAGGAAGATTCTGATGATGATGGAGAGATGAATGCTCTACCAGCGAAGAAATCACGAAGGAAACAGGCTCCAGGATCTTGTTTTTTTAAAGAAATTGGGATTTTGGGCAACCCCCAAATTCCCATTTTCATCAAGTGGTATCAGAGCCTGGCTCTGTTTTCATTGGAGAGTTTTTGTTTTGTTGAAGAATTGGAGTGTTTTTTTTTCTGAAAAGAAAGATCAGAATTTTTTTATGATATGCAGCATACACACTTGCAGTGGAAAGGATTGCAGAGAAGACAAAATCTTAGAGGTGAGGTGATTTTTTTTAAATTTATGATTTAAGTCTATGGTTGCAGAAAATAGTGGCAGTGAACCTGGCATTCAGTTGAACGCTGAATAAGAAGGACAATTGCAGTGTCCTGAAGAAGAAGAGTGAGTTGCATATGGGAGAAGCCTACAGGAGCAGTAGAGGATGCTCAAAGGGTTCTGATGCAGGAGCATCTGATTCAGAGGAAAAATCTTCTGATTTATTCCAGGAAAAATCAAAAAAAAATCTACAGGCAAGGAGTGGGATCCTTAGCCTGCTGTTTCCCATGTTTTTAGTTAGATTTAGAAATAGAATATGCCATCTTTTTAGATAGAATAAGGCATGACAAAGAAAAGCGAAGATTTTTAGGTACTGTTGCTTTGTTTGGGTAATTGCTTTTGTAATAAAGCAGCTAGAAATAGGAAGAAAAAAAATGGAAAAAAAATCAGCTGCTAAGTAGGAAAGTTTTCTTCTAGAATTAGAATTTTCTATATGCATAAAAAAAAAAAGAAGACAGTGTGTGTCGGGAATGGAGGAGGAGCGCGGACCTGCAAAAATATATTGTTTTAGCTGTGTAAAAAAGAGGGATTTGCGCCGTTCATATTGGATGGATTGAATAAAATAATCAAGAAGTGTGTTTTATAAAACCTGGCGGTGTCAATTCTATGTGCATGCCTATAAGTTGTGATTAAGTAGTGCGCATACTGTAAATTGTGTATTTTTGTATGCCTGCAGATTTTAATTTGAAGGGTGTGTGGTCTATTGAGAGACGGTGTCAAAATACCATATAGCGTGACCGATTCCTTGCATTGTCCGGTTGATGCCAAATGTTGTCATTATAATTGAAACCTGTATTGTTTTGTTAACATTACATGAATCGGACTGTGGTTTTGTCCACGCTGTGCGCTGCCTCCATAAACAAATATGTTGCACAATAAAAGGCCGAACAGTATTTGTATGAGTTTTATGAAGAGTGTTTAAAACCTGTGCGCAGTCCATAAAATAATTGCAATACGCTGCTGTACAATTGAATTAGCTTGAATAGTGATGTTGTTGACACTGCTCTGTCGCCCGCCGATTGTATAGGGTGAAGTCACAATATTCACATGTGGGGCGCGTTCAGAATTCTGTGTGCACTATATATATATGTATACCTTGTTTTCATTTATGATGCCAGGAAGTAAATAAAATATTGGAGTGCGTTCAATGCTTATATTCTGTTTCATTCAAGTGAACAGATATTAAAGTGGCAGCAAGGCGAACTGTAGTGAATTGTGACAGCTATTATAGGCATTCTCTTATTGTATTGTGTTGGGATTTCATGAGTGCTGATCTCCAGGAACTGGGAAAGGAACACACTGAAGACATAGAAGATATAGCAGCCAGATTTGGAAGATTGTCGTTGGAACTAGGCAGCAGTCCATCCCTTTATTGTGCAACGTATTTGTTTATGAGTTTTATGAAGAGTGTTTAAAACCTGTGCGCAGTCCATAAAATAATTGCAATACGCTGCTGTACAATTGAATTAGCTTGAATAGTGATGTTGTTGACACTGCTCTGTCGCCCGCCGGTTGTATAGGGTGAAGTCACAATATTCACATGTGGGGCGCGTTCAGAATTCTGTGTGCACTATATATATATATGTATACCTTGTTTTCATTTATGATGCCAGGAAGTAAATAAAATATTGGAGTGCGTTCAATGCTTATACTCTATTTCATTCAAGTGAACAGATATTAAAGTGGCAGCAAGGCGAACTGTAGTGAATTGTGACAGCTATTATAGGCATTCTCTTATTGTATTGTGTTGGGATTTCATGAGTGCTGATCTCCAGGAACTGGGAAAGGAACACACTGAAGACATAGAAGATATAGCAGCCAGATTTGGAAGATTGTCGTTGGAACCAGGCAGCAGTCCATCATCAAGTGGTATCAGAGCCTAGCTCTGTTTTCATTGGAGAGTTTTTGTTTTGTTGAAGAATTGGAGTGTTTTTTTTTCTGAAAAGAAAGATCAGATTTTTTTTTATGATATGCAGCATACACACTTGCAGTGGAAAGGATTGCAGAGAAGACAAAATCTTAGAGGTGAGGTGATTTTTTTTAAATTTATGATTTAAGTCTATGGTTGCAGAAAATAGTGGCAGTGAACCTGGCATTCAGTTGAACGCTGAATAAGAAGGACAATTGCAGTGTCCTGAAGAAGAAGAGTGAGTTGCAGATGGGAGAAGCCTACAGGAGCAGTAGAGGATGCTCAAAGGGTTCCAACAGAGGACCAATGGTTACCAAAAGACCAGATCCGGAGGAAAGGACTGGTGAGGTAAGTGGCAGCAAGAGAGCTTGCTGTGGCAAAGGCTTCATGCAACACATAGCTGAAGAACTTATGGCGATGGAGAAGGCTACAAAAAGTCATAAAGGAGACAGAGGAAGAGGTTCAGAGAAATGCCACAGAGATGAGATGACTGGTGGAGTTCGAGAAAGAGAGATTGCAGAAATAAAGGCACAGTTACAGGTACTGGAAGAACGGCTGCAAGAGCGGGAAAAGTAGAAAGGAAAATGGCTCTTTCCACTGAAGGGAAAGAGAGTGATTTGGCGACAATTGCAGAGGAGGTTAAGGAAAATTCTGATTGCCTTGGTGAGAAAGGGACTTAGAATTCTTGTGCCAGAGATTAAATTTGAAGATTCCACATGCAGATCTGATCAGAGGGAAGTGCTGAAGGGAGCAGTCAAGACTAAAAAGTCTTGTGGTTTTAAAGCTGATGAGTTGTGTATGTTTGCAGGTGCAGAGGAGGTTTCCATTGATGAAACAGAAGAGGACAAAGTCATTGATGATTTCTTGAGTTATTGGGTAAATCCAGATCCGCTGGATAATGTAAAACCGTGTATTTTTGTAGCTGACAATTGTGATGTGATGACAGGTTTTACTGAGGAGGATGTGCCATCTTGTGAAACTGTTACAGCACAAGAAGAAGTGCTTATGGATGAAGCGCAGATAAGGGAGGTAACAGTTGATACTGTTGAACATTTCATGCAAACAGTATTTTCCTTACAGGTAAAAGTCATAACCAGGCCGCGTTTGTTAGATGATTTCGATTGTGAAATCCGATCTCAAAAGGTTTATGGATGAATGATGGGTGTGAAACCATATACATGGATTGAAATTGAACTTTTATATAAAGTTATATTATGAGGTTTGAGATTTGAATTTTATAAAAGCCTGTGAAATAAAAAGGAGGTATGATGAAACTATATGAGTTTGAATAGAAGGATTTAAGATGTACATTGAGATGTGAATTTGAATTTTTTTTTTCCGGTGAACGCTGAGATGTGTGGTTATTAGAAGAGTGTTGAAGGTCCTGGTGATTGCAGGGTAGAATGGGGTTACCCTGTCATCCTTGCTGGTGTCTTCCTCTGAGACAATTTCAACATGATTCTTCTGATTAATTCAATTTCCTTGTCCAATAAATCTTCAGACTGCTGATTTCTTGCTTCTATGCTTGTTTCTGTTCTCACTGCCACCCAATCATCCATGCCCTCTTGTCTTCTGGAACAGAAAACCTCTTCTCTCCACAACTGAGTCAAATGTTCTGCACCAATACCTGCACCCACAAAACACTTGTTAGAATAAAATTCATAAGGCCTCAGTGCCTTATTTCCTTCTGCCAGCATTTCAGTATACTGATCCCAATTATTCTTGAGATTATCACTCAGTCTATTCTCAGCATCATCTTCTCCGAGAATGCATGTGTATTCTGGTTCATAAACCTCTTTATCTTCATTCATCTCTGCCTTTATATTCTGAATATTTATCCTCTGTACTTCTAGTCTCTTCTCTAGAACATTTAACTCATGCCATAAATCTATCATCTCTTTTGAGAAACTTTCTGTGCAATCTTCAATACTTTCACAAGCCAAGCTTACTGTTGTTACCATCTCATCACCTGCATATAAACTCTCAGTTTGCACAAAATGTTCAACAGTATCAACTGTTACTTCCTCTGCACCTGCAAACATACACAACTCATCAGTTTTTAAATTGCAAGACTTTTTTGTCTTGACTGCTTTCTTCAGCACTTCCCTTTGATCAGATCTGCATGTGGAATCTTCAAATTTAATTTCTGGCACAAGAACCCTAAGCCACTTTTTCAACAAGGCAATCAGAATTTGCCTCAACCTCCTCTGCAGTTGTCGCCAAATCACTCTCTTTCCTTTCAGTGGAAAGATCCATTTTCCTTTCTGCTTTTCCTGCTCCTGCAGCCGTTTTTCTAGTACCTGTAATTGTGCCTTTATTTCTGCAATCTCTCTTTCTCGAACTCCTGTAGTCATCTCACCTCTGTGGCATTTCTCTGAACCTCTTCCTCTGTCTCCTTTATGACTTTTAGTAGCCTTCTCCATCGCCATAAGTTCTTCAGCTATGCGTTGCATGAAGCCTCTGCCACAGCAAGCTCTCTTGCTGCCACTTACCTCACCAATCCTTTCCTCCGGATCTGGCCTTTTGGTAATCTTTGGTTCTCTGCTGGAACCCTTTGAGCATCCTCTACTGCTCCGGTAGGCTTCTCCCATCTGCAACTCACTCTTCTTCTTCAGGACACTGCACTTGTCATGCTTATCCACCCTTCAACTGAATGCCAGGTTCATTGCCACTATTTTCTGCAACCATAGACTTAAATCATAATTTTTTTTTAAAAAAATCACCTCACCTCTAAGATTTTGTCTTCTCTGCAATCCTTTCCACTGCAAGTGTGTATGTTGCATATCATAAAAAAAAATTCTGATCTTTCTTTTCAAAAAAAAAAAACACTTCAATTCTTCAACAAAACAAAAACTCTTCAATGAAAACAGAGCCAGGCTCTGATACCACTTGATGCAAGGTCAACCCCACCATACCCTGCAACTAACCAGGTCAGCTCGTATAGCTCCGCCCTCCACACGATGCGCTGTCCTCAAAAGTTAGAACGCACAGCTCTCAGTATTATCACCTGAATATAATATATATATATATATATAATATATATATATTATATATATATATATATAATATTAATATATATATATATATATATATATATATGACCTGCGCTCATCTTACAAATAACACATTTAATCACGCGCTCCTCTGCTCCATGCACACAGACAACATTTTATAAACCACGGCCACAGACATGCGATTTCAGTGAATTATAAAACAGTGAATTAACTCATGGTTTATCTGCTGGTTTCCATGTGGCCATTAACGCAAACATCGGATTTCAATACACACCTATTCATGAGAGTAGTTGCGCAATCAAACCACTCTGCTTCCAGCCTTGATCCTGGTTCTGATGCGCCCATACACACCACGCTTGCAGGTATTGATGCATAGGGTTATACATGTGATATACAAGCCATGAGCGCGTGCCTCTATTCAACCAACAGTGCCTGTGTAAACCACGCAGATATTCTGCCTGCGTATGTATGTAATATGACTCCTAACAGGTATGGAACAATGCGTTCAATCCATGGTAACCTGAAAACTTTAAAACATCGTAATGTGGACAGTAAATGAAATTAGAACAGCAATACATGCATCCGTTGCATAAACTTGTTGGATATTTTTTTTTTAGAACGCCAAGGGGAAGGGTCACGCCCTGTTTGGACACTTAATATTTAATTTGCACACAGGTCATTATGTCCCATAAAAATTGCCTGGCTCTGTTTTCATTGGAGAGTTTTTGTTTTGTTGAAGAATTGGAGTGTTTTTTTTTTCTGAAAAGAAAGATCAGAATTTTTTTTATGATATGCAGCATACACACTTGCAGTGGAAAGGATTGCAGAGAAGACAAAATCTTAGAGGTGAGGTGATTTTTTTTAAATTTATGATTTAAGTCTATGGTTGCAGAAAATAGTGGCAGTGAACCTGACATTCAGTTGAACGCTGAATAAGAAGGACAATTGCAGTGTCCTGAAGAAGAAGAGTGAGTTGCAGATGGGAGAAGCCTACAGGAGCAGTAGAGGATGCTCAAAGCGTTCCAACAGAGGACCAACGGTTACCAAAAGACTAGATCCGGAGGAAAGGACTGGTGAGGTAAGTGGCAGCAAGAGAGCTTGCTGTGGCAAAGGCTTCATGCAACGCATAGCTGAAGAACTTATGGCGATGGAGAAGGCTACTAAAAGTCATAAAGGAGAGAGAAGAGGTTCAGAGAAATGCCACAGAGATGAGGTGACTGGTGGAGTTCGAGAAAGAGAGATTACAGAAATAAAGGCACAGTTACAGGTACTGGAAAAACGGCTACAAGAGCGGGAAAAACAGAAAGGAAAATGGCTCTTTCCACTGAAGGGAAAGAGAGTGATTTGGCGACAATTGCAGAGGAGGTTGAGGCAAATTCTGATTGCCTTGGTGAGAAAGGGACTTAGAATTCTTGTGCCAGAGATTAAATTTGAAGATTCCACATGCAGATCTGATCAGAGGGAAGTGCTGAAGGGAGCAGTCAAGACTAAAAAGTCTTGTGGTTTTAAAGCTGATGAGTTGTGTATGTTTGCAGGTGCAGAGGAGGTTTCCATTGATGAAACAGAAGAGGACAAAGTCATTGATGATTTCTTGAGTTATTGGGTAAATCCAGATCCGCTGGATAATGTAAAACCGTGTATTTTTGTAGCTGACAATTGTGATGTGATGACAGGTTTTACTGAGGAGAGTGCCATCTGTGAAACTGTACGCACAAGAAGAAGTGCCTATGGATGAAGCGCAAAATAAGGGAGAGTAACAGTTGATACTGTTGAACATTTTGTGCAAACTGAGAGTTTATATGCAGGTGATGAGATGGTAACAACAGTAAGCTTGGCTTGTGAAAGTATTGAAGATTGCACAGAAAGTTTCTCAAAAGAGATGATAGATTTATGGCATGAGTTAAATGTTCTAGAGAAGAGACTAGAAGTACAGAGGATAAATATTCAGAATATAAAGGCAGAGATGAATGAAGATAAAGAGGTTTATGAACCAGAATACACATGCATTCTCGGAGAAGATGATGCTGAGAATAGACTGAGTGATAATCTCAAGAATAATTGGGATCAGTATACTGAAATGCTGGCAGAAGGAAATAAGGCACTGAGGCCTTATGAATTTTATTCTAACAAGTGTTTTGTGGGTGCAGGTATTGGTGCAGAACATTTGACTCAGTTGTGGAGAGAAGAGGTTTTCTGTTCCAGAAGACAAGAGGGCATGGATGATTGGGTGGCAGTGAGAACAGAAACAAGCATAGAAGCAAGAAATCAGCAGTCTGAAGATTTATTGGACAAGGAAATTGAATTAATCAGAAGAATCATGTTGAAATTGTCTCAGAGGAAGACACCAGCAAGGATGAGAAGAAGCAGAAGCAGCAGTAAAAGAAAGACAGTAGAAGATTGTGAAAGTGCAGCTAGTGGAGCGATGCAGCATAAGGTGTGGAGACTTGGAGAAGAGCAACAGACAAAAGCAGCGGCAAATGATGACTTGCAGCACAAGGTGTGGGATCCAGGCATACACAGATCCCAACACATGATCAAGGGATCATGATTAATTTTAAGGTTGGGTGTATGATGCAGGAGCATCAAGACCCTCTTCATTTGCAAATATGGAATAAAAAGGGGGGTGTGATTATTTTAAATATTTTGTTATTTTTAATAAAATAGGGAGTGTTTTTAGGCATAAAAGCAATAGATGTGGATAAGTAAGGCTTTTCTATTTTAGAACAGGGAAAAAGATCAGAAAAAGCCTCAAGATGCTTTTTACCTTGTGTATGCATTGCATGTAGACTCTTAGAGATTTTAGTTGGGGTGATTCTAGATCATGCTTAATTTTTATAAATTAGGAATCCTCAAAGATATAGAGAATCAGAGAGTGAGAGAGAAGGAGTGAGAATGAAGAATGAGAGGCCATGAATAGGCCATGAATTCTCTTGTAAATAATTTATTTTTTCTGAATATTATGTGCATTCTTGTTGTGTGGATTTTCAGTTTTATATATTGTGTAAGGCCCTATGGTTAGTTTTAAGCTTATATGCATGAGTGAAGAAAGATCCTGGTTTGCAGGCTCAGGCTGGCAGCCCTGCATCAAGGCCGGGTTTCATATGTAAATATAGAATAAAGAGGGGGTGTGGTAATTTTAGATATTTTGTGGTAAATATTCTTTTTTCTAAAAGAATATGAGAGAATAATTAGGAAAAAAAGATTGGGATAGGATCGCTATGATTTTTCCCAGTTAAAATTAGGAGAAAAGCTTCCAGCTTTAAGTCATTGTGTGAAAAAGAAAAATCTTGCTTTTCCTAAAAGATAAAGCCTTATCTATCTTTTATGTACATATCCATTTATTATTATAAATTAATGAAGAGTCCGAGCTCTCATCTCAGGCATGGAGAGAGAGGGAGGAGCGTACCAGAATTATTGTTATGAAAATTCCTCTCGCCGTTTGGAAGATTTCTGTGGTATTGTGTTAAATTGTATTCATGCATCCAATAGTTAATTGACTGTGTGTCTTGAATATAATATGTTGAAATATGTTGACTGCTGTATATAATATGTGGAAAGTGTAGCTCTGTTTTGGTTGAGTGGAACGGTGTGGAGCCGTGTATATATTCATACATATAAATAGTGTTTAATTCCAACGTAGCAGAAACGTGGATTTATTGATATTTTTTCAGCTGTGCGTATTACTAAGAATTGCGTGGAGGAGGGTTATTGATATATAAGCCAGAACATTTGAATGTTCCGTGAGTTCAAAGAACCTGCGAGTTGAGTTTTGTGTAAACTGTTGTGCGTACTGTTATAAATTTTATGAAAGCTGGTTCATGGATAATTCTTGTGTCTTGTTAAACAACTGTGCGTTAAGACTGTGGGGGTTTATAATGAGAATTGCTGGGCATAATTAGAATTGTTGTGCGTATATTAGATTGGGAAGAATATTAGGCTTGCACAGTATATGAAAGACTGTCAAATACCACGCTGTCAGGTTGTTTGGAAGGAGCTCGTGGGTTCCTCTATTTTTTTTTACTGTGGGTATAAAGGCGTAAATTGGCATGTTAATTGCAGTATAAGGTTGAGTTGAAGATCATGGCTTGCAGGCTACGGATAGCCTGTCATCAAGTGGTATCAGAGCTAGAATGCTCATTTTTTTTCTTTTCTGAATGAGAGCAGAAGGTTTGTCGAAAACTAAGTATGTTTTTGAATGTGTGATGAATGACTGAAAGGAAGATCAGAAAATTTTTCTGATATGCAGCATACACAATTGTAGTGGAGAGGATTGCAGAGAAGACAAGATCGTGCAAGATCTTAAGATCTTAAGAGGTGAGATGATTTTTGATTGAAAAATTTATTAATTGAAGTTTATGGTTGCAGAGGAGTGGCAGTGAACCTGAAGAATCCAATAAGGAATTGGATAGGGAGAACAACTGAAGTGTTCTCAGGAGAGATTGGGAGATTGCAGAAGCCTAGAAGGAGCAAAGGTGTTGCTAAGGAAGAGGGGTTCCAGACGGAGGACCATGCTTACCAAAAGACTAAGTGAGGAGAGCTTAGTGAGGTAAGATTGCAGCTAGGAGGACTAGCTGTTGCAGAGGCTTGTTGCAAAGGAGCTCGTGAAGAAAGATGAGAAGAAGATGACTACTAATAGTCATAGCAGAGGTTCAGGAAAAAGCCACAGTAGAGGACAGAGGATGCCAAGGTAAATGGCAAGAAGATGTGTGAAGAGGAAGTTGAAATGGAAGAATCCATTTGTGAAGCAGAACAAGGAGAATTTCTAGGAGATAGTGAAGATGAAGACTTGAAGACTGAAACTTCAAGTAAGGACAAAGGGACACGTGGTTTTAAATCTGACAATTTTTGTATGTTTGCAGGTGAAAGACAATTGGCTGATATTGTCATAAAGAAGGAATCTAATCAGAATGTTGATGCAGAGAAAGAAGGACCAACTGAAGATTGGTCAAAAGTTGTTGAAGGTATAAAAGGCTATGTGAAATTTCCAAAATCTACTCCTAATGAAGTTATTGAATTATACAGGAATTAGATCTTCAGAGAAGAGAACTGGAGAGACAGAGAGCTCATGCACAGGTTAATTTGCTGAGGAAACAAGGCAGGGGAGTTTTCATGAAGGACAGTCATGAAGCAGAAGGTGGTAAGAAGGCGAGACTCGCTGACAGTCTCATGGCAAATACAAATCAGCATGTTGAAATATTGCCAGAGAAAGCTGAGGAGAAGGCGAGTGAAAATTTTTTGAGTCCTGAAAAAGACTTGGAGCTACAGAAGAAAAAGTTGGTGACTGAATCCACAAATAAGATCAGTGGGTCTTGTGATTTTAATGCTAACAATTTGATTGTGTTTTCATGTAATGAGCCAAAGTATGTTGCAGAGGGACAGGAAGCTTGGGAGGTAGCAACATCTATGGCGGAAGCGAAAGCAACTTCTATGTTAACAGCTAAATTAAGAGAAATTGGGAACAACAGCAGTAAGTTGGACATAGAGATTGAAGAAATATGGCAACTGATGATGCAGCAATCCAAATGGAGAAAGATAAAAATAGCAGCAAGCAAGAGCAATGAGAACTTGAACCTGATTGACAGGAAGAAGAAGATGGAGGAAGAAACAACAGAAATGCAGTGGCA